>APFE031531624.1:233974-287670 GCA_000404065.3 Pinus taeda
GAAGGGGTCTCGCCTTCATCGTCATCACAGCGAGTGTTATCTCCACATCAGGTGGAAGGGGCCTCGCTTTCTTCACCAGCACAGGTACCAGAGAGGGGCAAGTAGCCCATGATCGAGGAGAAATTGTCAGGCGATCCAGTTATTGATCTTAACGCCGGTTCTCCTAGCATAGAGCTCAAGGATATCATCCGAGAGCAAAGCACCGAGATTCAGTCGCTGCAAACGAAATTATTGATGGAAAAATGGATTATTAATTATTTAGAGCAGCGAAACAAACAGTTGGAGGATGAGCACAAGCTTTATGAGTTGCAGAAGATTCGTGAAGACCGGGAATTGGCTCGCAAGAGACCCGGTGATTTGAGACCCATAGATCGAGAATCTATGCTTATTTGGGATAATGCTCATTTGAAAAGGCTGTTAGCTAAGGTCAATCAAAATAACAAGCTGCTGAGAAACGTGAGGAATCACTATTGGGCAAGGATGCATGTATGCAAGGTCAGAATGAAAATGTTCCAAAGGAGGTTGTCCGAGGCTCTTAGGCGGAAGAAAAGGACCAATCCACTCCGTATCTTGGCGGAGGCATCCCTCAAAGATCATGGCACTCACTAGCATCAGCTACAACATAAATCCCAAAATGTTTTGAGAATTTTGGGTAATTTTGGAATTTTTTTGGAAATTTACAGGTTTTGGCTTCTCAACGGGTCTCACCCCCGGTGAGACCCTTTGTCATCGTAGCTCCATTTTACAAAAACTCAGCATTTCTGGATTTTTCATGAAAAGTTACACTTTCTCATCCATTATTAAGAAATTTCATCAAGTTTTGGGCCTCCAAAAGGTCAAAATACATGAAAAATTTGACTTTCTGCCCCTTTTCTGACTTGCAGAAGCAGTCTTGGGAGAATTGAGTTTTGACTGGGCAAATGACCTCCAAATTCAAAAATTCCGATTGGATTGGAACTTAGACTCGCAGACCTTTCCAACGAACTATCTTGTACTCAATTCTGATATCGGGAAGGCCTCCAAACAGAGCTCCAAAGTGTGAGACCCGTTGAGAAAAGGTGTGCGACCCGTTGAGGAAATGTTGCCAGATTTGACCAGTTCAGCCCAAAAATTCCAGTTTTGACCTTTTTCCACTTTCTGAGGTTAATGATGATCTTAATGGATGTAATTGTGACACTTTTTGGATACTTTTACTCTTGTTTAACTCTTCTAGAAGAATTTCTCATGTAAAGGGTAAAAATTGAATGTATGAACTGATTTCCAAGTTTATAGAGGCAAGTTGTTTTGACTGCCTATTTTGTAGTGCTTCGTTTAGAAGTTGTTCAAACTGCTCCTAGGATAGTGAGATCGACCCATGAAGGCAGGGAAAGAGGTTAGATCATCTATATTATGTACTTTCTTACTCATTGTGATGGTTGGACTCCTGAGAGAGCAGTAGCTCATTGTATTATCTCTTGTATCTCTGCAATTTTTGGCAAGGAAGACCAGGGTTTTGCAGTCATCTTTGGGATTCTTGTGGACTCATGTGTTGATGGTGTGTTTCTTCAGTCATTGTAAGCTTTGTTATGTGTTTTATTTTCCTTCTATACTTCTGCATATTAAACAAATGAAGTGATAAAGTAAGAATTCATGCTTGTCATGCTCTGCTTTTAAGTTTGTTTAATTTTGATGTTTTGTACTGTTTAAAGAGAATTAAAATTCATTGTTTGCTCTCTTTAGCCTTCTCTATTTCATTCCTAACCATTCACTTCAGTCAAAGACATCAGCACGGCCTCCTACCTCGCCCCAAAGACTCCCCTGCAGAAACTGTGTCCCATCCCCGTAGCCAAATTCGCCCTCTCCTCAACTTGCCACCAAAGACCCAAAAATCCCAAAATCAAATTCTTTTATTAGTTTACTAGCCTAATATCAGTGTTACCTTATTGGTCATCTCATCCATTGAATATTTTACGAGATAGACCGGAGAGAGCCTTCTCCTGCCTCGTAGGGCTAGCTACGAGGCTGAATGGTTTGATGTAGCTTTTGAGATTTGCCTTTCTTACCCTGAGGTGAAATGTCAAATGCTAACACCACGGATCGCTTGAAAATATCAGAAACAGAGTCTCATCCACGATTGATGCTTTAGATGTTAAATCGTTGGACGACGATGGGAGGTCACAAAGTAACTCCACGAAGATGAGAGACTTCTTTGATTTGGATTTGGTGAATTCCAGATCAAACTCTTACAAATGGCTATCCATTTGGAATATTTTCCCCCTAGTAATTGACGCAACAGAATGTAGGTCATAGGGTTGCAATCTGACACAATGGTAGTTTTGCGAAAGAGAATATAGTGTTGAAATCTCTGTACTACTTGAACAACTGCTAAAGCCAGCTTTTCGACATAGGATTACTTGTTTTTTGTACCATTTAGGTTGCGGCTTAAATAATATACAGGATGTTCTATTCTATTTTATTCTTGAACCAAAACCATGGCAATGGTTGTATCTGTAGCAGCGAGATATAGGTTAAAGTCTTTTTGATAGTCAGGAGCGTACATTAATGATGCTTTTACTAGGGAAACTTTTAAAACATTAAAGGAAGCTTGCGCGACCTGATCCCAGTGAAAGGGTACTCCTTTTTTCAAAAGACGCGTATAACCTTTAGTGAGTTCGGCATAATGTTGAATGAACCTCCTTAGAAAGTTAGCTTTCCCTTGGAGTTTCTGAATCTAAAGCGAATTTGAAGGTGGAGGCATGTCAATGATTGCCTGAACCTTAAATGGGTCGAGTTGAATTCCGTCCTAAGAAACTACGAAACCAAGTAATCGACTAGAACCAACACAAAACACACACTTGTGCAGATTGAGTCATATCTTGTAGTGTTGGTAACGTAGTAATATGGCTCTCAAGTGTTGCAGATGATCAATCCGCTTTTGTGAATGAGCCGGTAGGTCATTGAGATATGGTTGAATGATGTGCTTGATGTCGTGGAAGGCATAGTTCATTAACCTCTGAAAAGTTGCCCCTGCGTTCTTCAAACCGAAAGGTAGTTTATAGTATGCGAATGTGCTCCACAGACATATAAATGTAGTCTTTGATTGGTCCTGTGGGCTGATATTGATTTGATTGTATCCGGAAAATCCATCCATGAATGAAAATATTTTGCATCTATCACATTCATCAATTATCTGGTCGATGAAGGGTGTAGGGTAGTTGTCTTTTGAACATGCTTGATTTACATCCCTATAATCGACACACACTCTAATTGTTCCTTACTTTTTCATCACAGGAACAATGTTCGATACCCAATCAGTTAGAGGAACAAGGTAGATGAAACCAACATGCAGAAGTTTTCCAACTTCTACCTTAATGGCAGTGGATTTCTTTGGGTGAACAAGTCGAAGCCATTGTCGTACCAGTTTGACATCTAGATACATCTTAATTTCATGTTCAACGATTCTCGAGTCAATGCCTAGCATTCCTTTATATGACCATTCAAAGACATCTCTAAATTCACGAAAGAGCGTAGTATATTTCTAGTTCTGAAGGAGAACAAGATTTTCCAACATGAATATTCTCTACAATAGTAGGCTTGGTCGAGATATTAATGGCAATAGTTTCTTCAATATTGGAAAGATTTTGCTCGTAATCCAATGTATTTACAGTATTTGATAAAAAATAAAAAACTGATGGATGATTAAGGTCGCTTGAATAATCTTCGTTGTTATCTTGAAGGTGGGAATGATGGTGGTAATATTCCCACAATGTCTCCCCTATCATCATCGACTGAATGATTCCTTCGTCTGTAGAATGTATACGAGACCAAGGATCGAAAGAGGTACCATACTCTAGAGACCTATCTATCAAAACACTCATTGAGTGTTGATTTGGGTTCACCGCCCAGGCCCAGAAAATTGGTTTCTACAAAAATTCTATGGGGCTTGGGGGTAACACCTCGCGATGATCTACACTATCAAAATGGTTAGAGTTCTTCTTTATCTTAGATGATGTAGAAGAGATCATATGACAGGTTTCCATTGTAGCCACTTCTGCCAGATTACTTGGAGGCGGGAGGGCAAAAGTACCCATTAAGGAAGGGTCTTTTAGGAGACCTACTCTGACATTTTGAAGTGATTGAGAACTTCCATGGATCAATGGAATGCTTCCAGTAGCTTGTGAACTATTGGGGAAAAAGGTTAGTTGCTCAACGATTGTAATTCCACCTTGGAAGGGAAATGCAATCTTTCTAAAATATGTTGACACCACAACAACCATAGCATAAATCCAAGGCCTTCCCAGCAAGATATTGTAGTCGAGGTTTCCATCAATGACTTCGACCTCAATTTCTACTTTCTTTCCCCCCAATTCAACTTGCAAGTTACTTAATATCCCATACGGTGTGTATGTTCTTCCATCGAATGCTTTTAATGTCGTTGATGATCGCGACAAGGGTCGTGAACCTAAAGTTTTCCAACAACTCATTAACATAATGCAGGTAGATGCCCCCTCATCAATGATTGTTCGATGAACAGTTTTATTGAGGGCTTTTACCTGTATAAGGAAAGCGAGTTGGGTTGGTAACTGAGGTTCGTATCCTTTATGGTTAAAGGCCACAAGATTGGAATCCGTTGGATCAATTCCACCTATTGCTGACAACAAAGCCTTCTTTTGGGAGGGGCAATTTTGCAGTACCTCAAGGGTCGACATAACAGATGGCGATTGAGCTAGATCCTCCACTATATTATAATTCTGTGCTACTTGAGCACAAGGATTAAATGTCAATTTATGTACTACTCCCTTTGGCGGCTTTATAGTTAATTCAGGAATGATGGGTGGAACAACTTCTGGTGAAGTTGTTGTTGAACTACTGGGTTGATCTGTAGCCTTGTTGTTCGACGACTGTGGATTCCCATAATATTTTTTCCTTGTCGACATCAAAGCATCATTTTTTTGTTTCAAGATGTATAGCATAAGCACTTATGATGTGGAAGCATGATCGATAACAACTAAATTGGTTTCTGGGTGTGGAAATGGATCAGTCAACACTGCTGAGGTACTTGAAGTTTTTAAAAATTTTGCAACCTCAGCTTGATGTGGACAATCTTTTGTGAAATGCTTGTCATTACATATGTAACATGGATAACAAGGTTTCTTTTGCCTAGTAGGTTTTTCAAAATATTTTTCAGGAGTTGAGTTCTCCTATTTCTTTTTATTATTTTTCCCTTTCTTCTTGCCCCCTGGTTACTTTGGATATTTTCCCTTTTTAGATGACACGGCATTAACCTCTGAGGCAAGTGGTTTGTCATTTTCTTTTTTATTAGAAACTGCAAGGGATTTACCAGATGGAGCCTTTGCAGTTTGCGTGCTTGAGGTACCGATCACACCATCACCGGCATGAGAGTCCCTGTTCGATTTAGGAGGGGGAGGAACAGAAAATTCTGGTCTCAGAGAGTCAAGAATTTTGTCATAGAGTGTGCCAGACTGAGTATAGATCAAGTCTAAATATTGGGCATGAGCAATGACTTGCTCTTCAGTGACAACTCCTCCTTTTGCCACGTCCTTAGTTATAGATGGTAATAAGGACTTAATAAACCACTCAGCTAAAAGCTGATTAGGAACATACGTCCTTACCATTCGTCAACGACGTCACCACTCATGAATATGATCAGATATGTGAGTGGTTGTTGTCTGTTTAAAGTTGGTAAGGAGTTCCGTCCCCATTTCGTACCTTATGGGTAACTGAAAGTGGGTTAGAAAAGTAGTGGCAAGGGTGCTGAAGTTATCAAACAAAGCTCTAGGCAATTCAATATACCATTTCACTACCGGACTAGTTAGTGTTCTCTGAAAAAGGTGAAGCCTAATCGAATCATCATTTAGGGTGTTAGATGAGCACCACAAATGAAAATTCATTATGTGATTTGATGGATCTTCACCTAGATTTCCATTGAATTTAGGAATATTGGATGGAAGTTTTTGAGCAATCGCTGGCCACCTAGGGGTGTATGCAATTGGATCATTTATCAGTCTATTGAAATCTGGTAATTCCAGAGTTTCTACAGAAGGCAACTGTCGATTCAGGTTAGGTGAAGCATACCCAGGATAAGATGGAATTGCCTAAGCAGTAGGTCTTTGCATACCAGCATAATGTATCTGATGATGGTAACTTTGATAAGGTTGTTGGACATAACTAGTATAGTATGGTTGTTGATAACCATTTTGAAAATGTGATTGTCCATTACCTACAAAGCCTTGTTGCTCAGGCCTTCGGTAGGTTTGCTGGAATTGCGGTTGTTGGTATTGCACCAGCCATGGTTGTTGGACCATTTGTTGTTGCCTAATACTAGAAGATTGACCAAGATGTGGGGTGATAATACCTATTTGAGCCTGAGTTGTTCCAGGTATGGAAGCACTAACCTGAGGTTGTGATTGAGCTATAGAGACAAGAGGTTGTTGTATTGCAACCTGAGAGACTTGAGGTTGACATACAACAGGTAGTGCTTGTACTTGTGACACAATCACAATAGCAGGTGTAGTGGGAATATTTGACATAGGTTGGATTGGTTGCACTGAATATACAACCCTTGGTTGTTGAAGTAGTATTGGTACCCAACCGCTAGATGTAATTCTAGTTTGACCTAAATTTTGCCGTGAACTGTCATATGGTTGTTCCTCGGGAGGGAACAATGAAAAAGCATACTGCCCTCCATATGGCGACAGTCCAATGTTCAAAGGATATATCGGTCTTTGAAGACTAGTCTACCCAAATTGATACTGGTACGTAGGATCAATTTGCTGAGTTTCAACATAAGAAATACCAGATGGGATTCCTGATGAACCAATAGGAACAGATCATGTCGTCGAAACAGCCCCTGAGTGGAATCCAGCTAGTGATTGATAACTAGTTGGGATAGATGGTATACCAGCAAACATTGTAGGAATGGCAGCAGGAAGCTAAACTATAGCTGTATCAGATGATACAGGCCTAGATGTTGATGGTTGCTCAGACGTATTTAGTTTATGCAAAAGATTTCCTAGCGATTCGATAGGAACTTGTGATGAAGGAGGATTAAAAGAACTAATTTAAGAAGAAGAAGGATATAGATGAATTCCAGTCCCAAAATGTAATGGGGTACTGCATGGAATATTCTCTACTATCTCCTCTATAGCAATCAATCCAGGTTGAAGAGGTAGACCGTCAGGTTCGTAAAATATTTCTGGAGCCGAAGAAGGTATAGCTTCTACAGTGACAGGTACTGGAGGGGTGACACCTTCTGAATTTTGGGACTCAACTTCTAGATGTTCAAGTAAGTGGACTTTAGTCTCTGGATTAGCTCTAGCTGGAGCTATTTTAGGTATAGAAGTGTCTACTGTTACACTAGGATCAGTTCTAATGTCCTCTTATAACTGTGGAACGTTTTCTGTAAAGGTAGTTGTACCAGAAATAATCAAAGTAATTGTAGTATCTGACGATGTTGAAACACAAGTTTCAAATAAATCAGGTGAATTGGACTTAGTTAAATGAGACCATTTTGCTCGGAATGGCTTCGTTTTCGAAGCTAAAGACGGTTGACTTGCTAGTCTCCGCGAACAACAGGGTTTTGATTGACTTTCTTCCACGATTGCAGATTACTTGATCAACTCAAAATTAAAAGGAAAATGTTTTTATTCCAAATTTAATAAATTTTAATGATTCTTTGACACAACTTTTCTTTTTCAATTTTTAAGAGTCAAGAAAAAGCTAAAGATGACTCTAGTCCCCTTCAATTTTTAATGAGCCTGAAGTGACAAGTGCTCAGATGGACCTTTTCTTTTAAGGAGTTGAAAAGGAATGAAAGTGACTTCTCTAGAAATCTAGACAGAGGGATTACCAAACCAATCAAAAAACTACAATATACACCTTGGTGGTAAATTAAAGAGAAATTACCAAGGACTTATGTACGACATTCAATATTCTCTAATGTTGTGTTTAATGCATTGCGATCGATAGGGCAACAGACACGGCTTCCTGTGGATAAAGGGTATAAGCCTATTGTGGTCTCCCAATATATACTCGATGGTACGGGGAGCACAAGTCTGTACTAGCACTTGTCGTATCAAAGAGGATGAATTACCCAACCTTCGACGAAAACGATAGTTACTAGATTTTATGACGCTAGAACACGTCTCTAGCCTAGACCTCTAAATGTGTTGCGTTAGGTTCCAAAGCATTGTTAAGTTCATTGAAATTTATTTTAGATTTGATCTTGCGTAGAAGTTTGCCTTTCAATGGTTCACCACGTGATGTAGATGTAAAATTCCTAAATGAAATCTACAATGATAAACAATCGTTGTTTATTTTTAGTAATGAAAATCCTAGCTACTAAGGAAAGAAGATTATGATTCTTTCAAACAAAGAGCAAAGAGCACACACTAAATGCACTTTTCCTAAATCATCCTTCACACATAGTCTAAATGAAAATGCAAATGCATGTATTTGTTTTTCATTCCCTTAATGTGAGGAATGCCAAACAAAAGAACTATGTATAGATTTGAAATATTTCACTCAAAGCGATATTTCGACAATTTATTTTCAAAATGGAAAGGAAGACTAAATGAAACTTTTGAATTTCAAATAGAAAATGCTTTCGACACTTTGAATAACAGCAAATCAAATCAAATACAAATCAAAAAGTTCAATTGACTATCTAGAGAAGGAAGACCCAATGACACTTCTCTTTTTGACACAAAAACGATAGTTACGACTTAATTAACTTTTTGACGGACAAATACATAAACAACATTTACTAATCCTTATCAATAGAGGCTGAACAATGTAATGCAAGCAGGATTCAACAATGAGATACTGTTCATAAGCAGCAAAAACAACTAAACAGAGCTGGAAACAAAGACAAGAATCCCCAAATTTCAAGGAGAGAAATAGGATTACTTAGTCATCACACCTATGCTTCACAGAAACAGGGATGCATAGCACTTGCTACACTCAAGAAGTGCGATGCATATTGCTTCATAGTGATAGATAGTGCTATGGGCCAGAGAGTGCAACTAAGATGGGTTTTGGTTCAAATTTGTAGCTGATTTTAGTGGATTAAGCTGAGCTATTATGGACAGTAAAGAGAAAATTACAAAGTTATGATCTTGGGAGGTTATTGAGCTACCAACAGGGCATCTAGAATGCTTGTAAGTCAGATGATTAGTTCATAAACTAAACCAGAGATTGACTAAAGCAACATTCATCTACTTTGCAATTGTAGAGCAAGAGCAGTTCGAAGGTTATCTAGATAACTTCAGGCTCCGTCTATAGTTTATAAAGCAAACAAAAACAACAAACAAACAAACTATTTGATCCCCAGTGGAGTCACCATTTTGTTTCTGGGAAAACTAGTGTCTTTTTTATCTACTAGTCCCACTAGGATTGGCAGCTATTCTAGAAATAAAAAATCGAAGCAATTTATGATTTCCTCTATGAATGATAGATAAGAGAGAAGCAAAGGGACCAACCTGGATCTTCCGCTTGACTCCTTGCTTGATTTCTCTCCTCCTTGAAAGAGCTTGCAACTCTTCTCCTACTTGTCCCGCTTAGAGAATACCTGTAGAAACGAAGTAACAAAACACCATCAAAGCATCTCGATCTATTATATCGTAAGCATTGTAGAATCAGAGATACAATGAGCATACAATGGCATTTACAAATAACAACATTCACAAATACACGATTGTATGAAGGAAAACTCAAAGAACTTTATTAACAATAGAAGAGAGGATTACAACCTAGCTGTCTGATCCAGTATCATCCTCCCAGCATTAAAGCCCTCTTCACCTCATGAAAAGCAAGATCACCCAGCAATACAATGTTCTTTCTCAAAGACAAACTATCAACATTTCCTTACAAATTACAAACCAACCTCTAGATCTCTCAGATGAGGGATCCATTTATAGATGTCTACAAGGGTGTAAGTCACCTCTGGGTTTTTGGTTAGTGTCATTCACTTGTTGTTCTTGGTTCCACTTGGAGATTTCTTGGATCTCTTACTCATCCCTGGGCGAATTCAGAGAGGCAAGTGTCATGGGAGAAATTTCTAGAAGATTCCATGAGCATCTACTTAGCAAACTGTCTCAGACATTTGTCCATTCTCACTCATCGCACCCCACAAAAGGCCTCTTCAGTATGCATCACACTTGGCTAGTGTAGGAGTCAGTATGCATCACACCCTGACAGTGGAGCAGTCAGTATGGTCCAGTTTTGGCCAGTTCTGAGTGGGTTTTCAGGTGGAACTTCTGGGGAATGATGTAATCAGTTGACCATGATCCTTTAGGGTATGAAACAATAGTTTTAGGGGTTAAATATCCCTTGGTTTATTGACATATAATATCATGGTTGCAATGCCCAAATATGTCTATAACACTAGGTGCACTAGGGAAGATATAGGAAGCTCCAATTTCTATTCCATAGTACCAATCTTTTGTAACACCTTGTATGGATCATAATACTTTGGCGATAATTTATTATCCTTCTTAGCTTGATTGAGGGACATTGTTTGTATGGTTGTAGTCGTAGAAATACTCAGTCACCCACACCAAAACTTCTTTCACTACGATGTTGATCTACCTATTATTTCATTCTATTCTGCGCCAAAGTGAGGTTATCCTTTAAGAGTTGGAGAACTTGTTGTTGATGCTCGATGTGATATTCCACTTCTTGAACCTCAGAATTTTCTTTTAAAGATGATGTGATGGATGGTGGATGATATCCATAAAGTTCCATAAATGGGGTCATTTTTGCTGCAGTATGGAAGGAAGTGTTATACCACCATTTAGCTAGAGGAGACCACTTGACCCATTGTGTTTGTTTATTAGATACAAAGCAATAAATATATCATTCCAAAATTTTTTTCACTATCTCAGTTTTCCCATCAGATTGAGGATGATAAGATGAGCTATGAGCCAACTGAGTACCTAAACAAGAAAATAATTCCATCCAAAAATTTCTAGTGAAATTGGGATCTTTGTCGCTTACAATAATCTTTGGGTTTCCATGTATCTTTTAAACTGTTTCCATGTATCTTTTGAACTATTTCCATAAATACAATACCAACTATACTGGATTTAAATGGATGAGATAATGCATAAAAGTGTGCATACTTGGTAAGTCTATCAATGATCAGAAGCCCAAAATTTACCCAAAAATAAATTTTTTTAGAATGGTGTGGAACTTGAACAATTGTGTATTTCTTGTCGTCTTGAACCCGATGCAACTTGTTTCACGCAAAATGAACACCGTATGCTCCTAGAAACGCTCTCTGTTCGTTTTCCCAAACAGGAAAATTTGGTACAGGAGCTGACAAGGATGTTGACTGGGCATCCACATAGCCCAATCAAAAAAAAATAAAAATTCCTTGGACTATTCCATGAAACATCCTCAGAATATTCCTCACTGAAGGCGAATCAGAAGGTGACAA
This sequence comes from Pinus taeda, assembly GCA_000404065.3. Lineage (NCBI taxonomy): Eukaryota > Viridiplantae > Streptophyta > Pinopsida > Pinales > Pinaceae > Pinus > Pinus taeda. Next base: position 245,412 of record APFE031531624.1, read on the forward strand.
GTGTCACTCCATGAATAGTGTACAATGGCAGTGTTTTATTGGTGGGTTGATGGCTAACCATAGACTACCACATGGCCCAACTGGAGGCTGCCTCATGGCAGCTCAGGAGGCCGCCAAAATTGGCTCAATGACCGAGACAGAGGCCATAGGAATCAAAATTGGCACCTCTTAACACACATCGCTAAGTCTTACCATACTGCTAACCATTTGTTTCTTAACATATAATGCGGTTGCGTTTGTTTTAACATGTCACATTGCTGAGGTTGGGGGGAAACTGCTAGCATAACCACCAACGACCCTACCATGTGAACATACATACTACTAACCATAAAAAAAAATGTCACCGCCATGGTAATTTCCACTGCAACAGCCAGACCACCATGTGAACACTCGATAATCGTGGAGTTATAATCGTTAGCGAATTGGGCGGGGTGAGATTTAAGAGCCTAGCCCTAGTCTCGTGCCACCATATGACCCACTTTTTTGGAGTTAAGGACTTGGAGGTGAATTTAAGTGTCCTACAATTTCACCTACCTTATGTGCAATTTGGCGCTCTGTTAGCGGATTTTGGGCCAAAAATGTAGGACAGTTTCGAAATTTTGGGAAATCATAAAGCAAATAGTGGGAGAATTGGGAGAGGTCATAACTTCTTCAATTTTCGACCAAATTGGATGCAAAAATAGGATAGCTAGCCATTTTTGTACATTATGAACTCATTGGAGTAGGTTTCAGAATCAAAGGAGCACTTTTGGATAGGATTTTTGCAAATTGAAGCATATGGGTGCCATGGCCAACTAGAGTGTTGATTCAGTTTATGGAGGAGTATGAAGATGGAGGTGACCTTGTAGGGGTTTTCTAGCCTCCATGTGCTTTGTAAAATAGCCATTACATTAGTGATGTAGCTTTATTTCCTCTTTTCTCTATATGTTTTTTGGAGAAGAGACTTGTTTATGCACTTCAAGTGGATTGTCGTATTGTTTATGCTCTTTGAAGTAGGAGTATGGGGCCTTGCTCTAAGATGCCTATGTTTAATGAAGGTTTACATGTTTGACTATAGGTTAACATGTATATGGAGTGAGAACTCTTGTAGAATTTGTTTCTTTGAAGGAGAAACAAGGCATTCCATTTCACCAGTTTATGTACTCTTCTTTTATAAACATTGAGCATAATGAGAAGGGGTCATGCCTTTAGTGCTGATCCAAGGAGTTGTAGCCTAGGAGGGGTGAAATCCTTTAACAATGGCTGGTGTATTACTAATTGATGCATGCTTCCATTCAGTGTTTTGATTTCATGTTTAAAGTTTTTCATGAAACTAACTTAAGAAAACAAACTTAAAAACTCATGTTTTTACTTATTATTTTGGAGAACAAAACCTCGAGCACATTTGTCGTATTCTAATGAGGATATTAGCACAATAATCTAATATTCCAAATTCAGATCAAGTTGGTATCAGAGCATTGGTTTGCTTTTTGAAAAGAGGAATTGATTGTTTTTTGTAAGTAAATGTGTCTTTGAAGCTCAAGTGAGGAGAAGGTTTTGCAAAGGAGAGCAAGATTGTTACAATCTCTACCACCATTTCTACCTCAAGTTGCATTAGAAGCTTCAAGAAAATCATGTCCCAAGGAGGAGAGCGTTCAAGAATGTTAGAGGATGTGAAGGCTTTTAGAAAGGTTTTCTTAGATATGGCAGAAATGGTAAAAATCCTCTATGAAGAGAGGAATACCAAATTGCAAGGTGAAAGCTCTAAACCTCTAGGAGGAGAATGTTCTCCAAGGGAAGAAGGTAACAAGAATGGTGATACACCAACATCTTATCCGAAATATTCATTTTTTTCTACAATTCTTATGCAAGATGCTAGTGTAGAAAGTCCCTCAAAGAAGGAATATGAACAAGTTTGTAACTTTTATCCACATGATGTGGAAGATGATGTTCTATCAGCACCCAAATTCAAGGAGTTGAAAGCAGAGAGTCAAAGAGTCCAAGAGGACACATCTAGAGTCAAAATAGAGTTTGAAAACATCTTTGTATGTCAATCAAAAGATGAGGAAAATGGTAATTATTCACATGTTTCTTCTTTACATGAAAGTATTGATGTAAATTCATTTGCAGCCTTTGAAAAACATAGTAAAGGCATTGGATCCAAGCTCTTGACCAATATGGTTTACAAGGGAGGAGGCCTTGGAGTAAACCATCAAGGCATTAAAAATCCAATTGAGGCAAAGGAGAGGACTAAATATGGAGGCTTAGGCTATGTTTCAAAGGAAGGATGGTCTTCTAGCGATAGCTCATGGGTATTGTGTTCCTTTTGCCATAAGAGGGGACATGAGGAGGCAAGATGTTGGGATGTGCATCTAAAATTGGTGCCTGCTTGGTTCCTCAAGAATAAGGAGAACTTGAAGTGAAAAACATCTCCAAATAGAGATGAAAAAGTTGAAGAAGAAACAAAGTTAAGTTTTTCTTGCCATGCAAGTTCCTCACGCAAGAAGCGTAAGCCAAAGGAAAACAAAAAGAGGTATAAATGGGAGTGTATTTTTTGATGTGGGACTTGATCAGAGGAGGATGGTGTGCAGCAGTTGCACCCAGTCAGGCCCTAAGTGTAATTTGGATTACGGTTAGTTGTAGTCACCGTAACCTTCGAACCGCAAACACATATCATCGTTTCTTGCCTGCACTTGTATCCATCTGTTGATGATAACAGTCGATCTACCATTCCAAGGTATAACATATATGGTATCGAGCTAGACGCCGTAGATTACTCGTCGGATCCATTCCTGGAGCAAGCCATATTTTGTAAGCTTAACCCTAGACCGGTTCCCGCCTCCTCAGCACTGTCCAACTCGCATCCGATGCTAGTTGTCTCCTTACTCAGGTTTATGGCCTCCACCCTACACATTGGGACCCTCTTCATAGACTCACCTACTCTAGACTGCTCGTCGTTGTCTCTTGGTACCCTCAACCTCTTGGCTACTTGTTCGTCTCCTCTATTCGACCTTGCACCCGATGCAGACCTCTGTTATTCCAAGAACCCTTCATCTCGCTCGAGATCTGACCCTGATGCGGCCATAGAGACATGAAAGTCTCCCATCCATCTCAGAGGTTGTGAGGCATCTCACAACATATCTCCTCCTTATGGTTGTTTCGACACCCCAGTAATCTTAGCTAGGTCGATGGAGCCACACCCTGAAGTTAATAGTCACTCGGATCCGTTACAGGACCACCCTACTTCTCCATGTACTGGGAAGAGGAAAACTAGGTGTGTCAAGGAATCTAGAAAGGATTACACCATAAAGTTCGGTGAATGACTCACCACGGGGGAAGTTGCCAACAAAGCAAGGAAGGTGTTGGTGGGCAGGGTTAAAGGAAGAACCTATACGATGGAGTGATTGGGGTTGTGGGTTAAAGAGATATGAAGGGAAATTTTCATACAGATCTCGGAGGTCCAGATACTGCCTCGAGGATGGTTTGTACTTCATTTTTCCATGGAAGAATACATGCACCTGGCTCTTGCTTGATATTGGCATATAGAAATGGCACTGGTGCTGCTCAAAATATGGAGCCCTCTTTTTGATCCGGAAAGAGAGCGGATAAGAGCTACACCTCTATGGGTATGTTTACCAGGGTTAACTCTCCAATACTAGTCCTAAGAAGTGTTCGTGCAGATTGGGAATACCCTAGGCACCTTCCTGGATTATGACAAATCCATTGTACAATCCAAAAATCAAACCCTAGCCGCATTCTGGTGCATCTGGACACCCGAGAGGGCTTGGAAGAAAAAATAACCCTACAATGGTGAAATTTTACTAGGGTGCGAATTCTGGATTACGAGGGGGTGCCATTCAGATGCCAATGCTGCCACAAGGTCAGGCATCTGTATAAGGAATTTCCACTGGTTTCGAAACCCCAGGATACAACAATGGAAAAGAAGGCAGGTAGTGGTAAGGACACCCTTGAAACCCCTAGGAAGGCTCCATCTACAGTACCTGCAACACCTCGGAAGGTGACTCCACCCCAGCTGGTCCAGCATCCTACAAGCAACTCTTCGGGACCCCCATCTCCACCTTTGACTGGAGCTAGGGCAGCAATTGAAGTGGCTCAATCATCGGGAACTCCTCTACCCTCTTCCCCTAATAGATCTTCTGTTCATACATCCTCAATACAACATTTGCATAATGCACTACCTCAGATTTGCACCACCTCTCCATCATCAATTCCTTGCCCCCTTCTCCCCCATCACCTGGTTTACTCCAATATTGCCCCTTCCATTCAACCAGTTTCCACCTCTCCCCCTTATTCACCTTCTTTGGTTCCCCCTCATCCATATAATTTGAGATCTCGACCTCCCTCTGGGGATTCCTATTCGACTCTCTCTGGTCTTGGGGTGTCCCTCCCCTCATCGACCATCAAACCCCTTCGAGGGCACAGATCTTACCTCTCACATGTAATTCTCTGGGCTGGTGCTGAGGTGGTCTCGGGTAGGAAAACCTCATTAGATTGGGTTCTTAGAGCAAAGAATACCCTTGATATGGTTCCACCATGAAATTCCTATCCTTCAATTGTAGGGGTATGACTAGCTCACCCAAAAGCTAGCCCTTCATAGGCTATTTACTACTGAGCCTGTAGACATTATTCTTCTACAAGAAACCCTAGGTGAATCCCAACACATCATTCATATCCTGTAGAATTTAAGCCCGAGATGGGAATTCCTTTCTCTTGATGCTACTGGACGATCAAGTTGATTGTCCTTGGGATACAATCCCTGAACCGTTAACCTAATTTCGGCCTGGGGAGGAAAGGGGTTCATAGGTATCGATTTATTTATTTATTTTTTTTTTTTTTGGTTGAGATGGGGATGGACCTCCGAGTCATGAATGTTTATGGGCCATGTCAAGGATTTGAGGCATACTAGAATCAACTCCTAAATCTTTCTCTTACCTCTCCAAACAATCTCATCTTGGGTGAGGATCTAAATTTCTCCATTGGATATAGTGAGTCTTGGGGATCCTCAGGATAGATAGACCCACTCTCTGATATCATGGAAAGCCTCCTTGATCAAGCTCATCTCATTGATATCCCTATGAACAAACCCTTGCCAACATGGAGGAACAAAAGAGTAGGAGAGGCTGCCCTCACTAGAAGATTGGATCGTTTCATGCTTAAAAATCCGATGATGCAACAATTATCTCATTATAGGCAGTGGGTTGGAACAAGAGGCATTTTTGATCACTCACTTATCTACGTGGAAATATCAGGCACTCCTATCAAGCCCAAAGCCCCGTTCAAGTTCAATTGATCTTGGCTTCAAGATCCCACCTATGTTAAGTTGGTTACAGACTTTCGGAGGAAAAATCCTCCCTCCCAAGGACACACTTGGATAGAGGGCTTCTATCATAATCTATTACATCTTAAGAAGCTCACTATTAAGTGGAAAAAGGAAAAACTCCAAAGGGATTCCCTTACCCTCATCTCTATTGAATCATCCTTGGCGCACCTTATGGATGAACACAATAGGGGATTCTTAAGTGCTGAAGCCAAGTCAAATTTGATTGAGCTAGAAAAATCAAAGAGCCAGAATTCTAAAGGAAAGAGAGGAAACCTAGAGACTCAAGAGCCGTGCGATCTGGCTCAAAGGAGGGGATGAGAACATATGCACTTTCAAAACTTTTCCAGGGGAAGGAAAGCCTCCAGCACCATTTGGAAAATGCCCTCACCGGATGGAAGTATTGCAAAAACCTTTAATCAAATATCACAACTGGGTATCTTACATTTTAAACAGCTCTACAAGGAGCCACCCACCTCAAATCTAGCTGATAACATACAAGTAGCAGGGCACTTCCCAAGCTTTATTGATCTGGAAGAGGCAGTTGAGCTGACCTCTCCTATCACTAGAGATGAACTTGAAGGGACTCTAAAATGGTTTCAGAAAGACAAAAGCCCTGGTCCAGATGGGTGGCCCATTGAATTCTACTTAGCTTTTTTCGACCTCATTAGGAATGATCTCCCCAACGTGGTAGAAGGGTGCCGGATCTTTGGAAAAATGTATGAGCCTATCAATGCCACCTTTATTGCCCTCATTCTAAAAATTGACTCTTTTGTATCCTTCAATGATTTTCGACCCATCTCTATTTGCAACACCCTCTACAAAATCATTGCAAATATCATTGCAAATCGGCTCTACCTTATTCTTTCCCATCACATATCTCCTAAGCAATTTGCTTTTCTCCAAAATAGGTAGATCCATGAGGCCATTAGCATAGCCCAAGAAGCCATCCACTCTATCAAAGCTAAAAACTTGAAAAGCATTATCCTCAATATAGATCTTGCGAAGGCATTTGATCATGTCAGCTAGCTCTTCATTAAGATGATCCTGATCCACTTAGGATTCCATTTGGCCTTCACATAATGGATTATCTGTTGCATAAACTCAACATCCTTCAGTTTACTTATTAATGGATCTGCTTCCCATTTCTTTCATGCTGAATGTGGACGTCGAGAAGGATGTCCCATGTCTCCCCTTTTGTTTCTATTAGTGATGGAAGGTCTCAACAGGCTCATTGGCACCGCAAAAAGGGAAGGAAGACTTAAAGGATTGAAAATGAATGATCTATGTCATCTCACACATCTCCTTTTCATCGATGATGTAATGATCTTCCTAGATTGCAGCATTAGGGACCCTACCTCCTTCCCTGACATTCTTATTCTCTTTGAAAAAGCCATGGGTATTGTTAGGTTCCTATACCAATAGGTTTCATTTTTCATGATTGATTGGAGAAGTGCCAAATATGGTCATCCTTTCCATTCTGCAAAGGTTCCATATTTTGTAAACATATGAAGAAAATTAAAAAATGAAAAGAGGGTATGCCCTAAAATAAAAATCAAAGGGAAAAAAGAAGGGAATGGTCAAGAGAAAAATAAAAGAAATGAACCCCAAACCAAAAGACCAGGAAAGTGTGCTAGTTCAAATGCCACTATTGTCCCATTTTTGAAGAGTTTCACTATGTACAGTTGCTTGATTCTTATTATGGTTTATGAATGGCCAAATAGCTTAATCTTGGCCAAGTTCATATTTGAATTTACTTGTCTTAGAATAGAGAATAAAGGTCTGTCCAAACAGTTCAAGCTTGGTAGATGAGTAGTTAGGTAGAGAAGCAAAGGAGCCCAATTGTTTAATCTGAGCCCTTGGAAGAGATAAAGGTAGATTTGGATAGGATGGCAGCTAAAAGAAAAGAAGAGAATCAGGGTTTGCTAGTTCAAATGCACCCAAGGAGAATGAAGAAAAAATGTTAGGTGTACTAGGATGGGTAAGTAGTGTTGATGTTGCTGAAGCAGTCGCATGAGTGATTTTGCTTCTCAAAGATAATTCATCTCTTATGAATAGCATAAATATCATGGCAAAGTGTGGTGACATATCAGATGTTGCATGTCTAACTCCCCCTCATTCTTCTCCCATCAATCACCCACTAACCTCCCTCCCAGGACACTGAGATCTGCTCGGTACTCCTATTTTACTTCATCTCATGAAAAAGACTAAGTGAAAACTCTGTTTTTACTTAGGATGAGAAGCCACATTTCTTGTGTAAAATATTGATTTTCTCTTAAGCCTAAACTATTCAACTCTGCTACTAAAAACCCTCTCATTTCCCTAAGCCTAAGTTCCTAACTCTACAACTTAGCGCTTCCCTTCTAAACACATATTAACATACATCCTATTATATTAAATCCCTAACAAAGCCCCTTTCCCGTATTATGTAAATACATAAAAAATCCCTAAAAATCTAAATATCCCGACCCCCGGCTTAATATAGCCATATATCAAAGTTTTTCGGGAATTATTGGTTCACTTGGAACCTTATAATAACCCCTCCGCATACACAAACCATGGAATTTGTTTAACACTTGGTCAAATAAATAACTCCGCCCGCAGAAGCCAATGACCAAAGGTTATAACCCAAAAAACATTACAAAACATTGAATATTATATGGGTCCCCTGCGCCATATATCTCCGCCAACTCCACATTCCACCAATCGTTCGATCATCGCACGCAAATCCGACGGCTCTCAGCGATATCGGAACCCCTCCGATCATCGAACAATAGCATCCGAGGGATGGGCGGTATTGGCGCCGTACAGAAGACAGGTGTCGACTTCCTGGCGTGATCGGAGCCCCCCCCCTCCAATACCACCCTGGCCCAAATGCGATGCGGGGAATACCGCTTACCGCCCCCGATGAACCCTGATGACGTCATCCTGTGATGTCACCTCCACACCATCAGCTGACATTGCACCCATGTCAGTGCCATGTCACCTGCTTAGGTCACCACCTCACCTCCGTGTCACCCACCACGTCATCCGACACATCATCTTTCGTACCCCACTACACGGCAAAAATTACATCATGCTAACGTCATCCGACAGAAACGCGCCAAAGCCCACTAGAGTCAATTTTTTTTGTTAAAAAGAGGTAAAACTGTCGTTTTCACTCATTTTTGTTTGTCTCCTCTGCGCAACTTTGTATGCCGATTTACATCCAAGAACGATCATTCAACCACACAGTCTGCCACCCAGCATATTTACTCCACAGCTCGACCCCTCATCTTGGTTTTGCACCTGCAAATCACACATTTCACCGTTAAAACAGGTATTTTCATCAATTTTGCTCCCGAACCCCATTTTTTTTTTTTAGTTTCTCTACAAAAATAGCCCGAAGAACCCAAATTTGAACAAAGATCTGCTATACTTCCTCCAAACAGCTCATCTAGACCACTGTTGTTGCACATTTTACCAAGAAAGTCCTGCAAGCTCTGTCTCTGCAAATTTATCCTACTGAGCTAAACTCGAGTTCACTTTAAAATTTTCATTTGCTAAATGAAAAATGCCCTGAACTGTTTTTGTCCATTTTTTACTGGAAAAACTCTACCAAGTTTCGTTTCCCATTGCAAATTTTACCCAACAAGTTAAATACAACTCATTTCAGTCTACAAATCTTTGAGAAAGGCCCCAGAGTGATTGTTTTGTTTTCTACTGTTGCACATACCCAAAAATTCCAATTTCAAAATCACAAAATTTAGCCATGGAAGCTCTAGTAGCCCTCAATATAGCCCCTCTCAATGCACCTCACAAGGAATTGGAATGGTTGCCTTTGGCCGATTGGGATTTTCAAATCCAAGACTTAGTTGGTGACAAAAACTATCTGCAAGCATTCTCTGAGCTCAGGAATAGTTACCTAAACAAAGATGATTTCTATGGGATATGGGAGTCAAATTTACCCATGTACTACCTCCCCTTTGTCAATATTTTCCCTGATATAATTCGCCTCTGCTGTGAGAACTATGAACCAGCCAAAGGGCAGTCAAAACTCCAGCTGGAACTATCCTCTTTCATATAACTCCTGAGTCCATAAATCAAATGCTAAATTTCAAACCAACTGAGCCTCTGGCTCCTCTTACTATGAAATTCTTGCTTGATGAAGGCCCCAAATTGCCCAGTTCAAAGGTAGCTCGCATTGCCTGAATATTTATGAAACTAGGCTACCAGCCCACAGAGCCACCTCCTTTTCACTATGTATGGTTCAATGAAGTGGGTAGATTACTTGTTAATATGATATCTTATATTCTAGGGTTCAAGACAAGTGAATATATTGATGAAATTGTACTAGTCTTATTGTCCATATTTACCCCAGGGCAGCCCCTTGCTGTCAAATACAACTATGCTAAATTCATTGCCAACAAGATCCATGACCAGTTCTTGAATCTAGACAGGGAGGGAGTATTCAAGTATTCATCCTACATCTATCATCTATTCCCGTATTATCAGCCAGACATTTTCCAATTTCCCATCAGAAAATTGGACTCTAAAGGAGAAAAGACGTATGTGATTTTTTGGACCCCAGTATTTCATGAAGTCCACAAATCTCCTTACTCTTACTGTGAATTTATTGACATGTTTGTACACTCAGTCTCTTCTCCCCTGATGAGAGCTCCTCCTCCTACACTGTCTTATGATATGCAGAAAATATTACAACTCTCCAAAAGCTACAAAATAGGTGACTGGTACTTATACCAAAATCACACTGTTATTAGAATATATGGCTGTGAGTTGTGCCCCTACAAGCTGCCAAAGTATGTGCCAATGAGACTGTTTGACTTGGAATATTTTAGGCAATTTACCCATTCAGATTTGACTCATTTTCATAGTGCCAAGAAAAAGGCTCAATTGAAATTGAGAGACCCGTTAGGCCCCTACATCGTGAACAAAAAAGAAGGATGGAAAGAGGCTGATGAGATATTGGGTGAAAAATTCAGATTAAAGTGGAGCTTTTGGTGGGTACCCTATGACCTAGTCAGCTTTATCACTGAAAGAAAAATAAAATATAGGTTATCAGCCTATGAGCATTGCAAGATCCCTGAAATAGAACAATTTGCCAATCGGGATGAATGGGTAGAAGGCACATTGATTGAAGAACTCACTGAGGAAGAAAAAATGGAACAAACTATGAAAAATCTTGAAAATACCCTTGACCTGGACTCTTTTGGACAGGTGTCATTCAAAGTGCCACAACAAACTGGAGAAGGCACATCAACTACTACAGCTTCACAACAACCTGCCCAAGAAAGGACTACACCAATGGCAGGGATAGTAAAGGGCAAGGAGGTAGTAGACATAGAGCAGGAAACAATGACAAACCGGCCAACTACCTCAAAGGAACAAAGCCAAGGACAGGGTCCTTCAGCACAGATAGAGGCACCTAAAATCTCGGCACTACAGACTCCTCTTCATGAGGAAAGAAGCAAGAAAAGGGACAGAGAAGAGACCAATTGTCCTTGCCCCTCCCACAGTTGCAATAGCAATCCCTTCTATTGTCCCAGCATCAACAACAGGTACATCAGCCACAAATGCTTCAGCGGTAGCAACAACAACAGTACCAGATACCAGCATGAGGATGGAAGAGATGATGAAGGAAATAAATGAGTTAGAACTCCAAATGACAGAGCTAAAAGAAGCTAAAGAAAAATTGGCCAAGCTAGAGGTAAGCTATGATAAATCTAAGATAACAGTGGCAGAGAAAACCAAAGAGGTAAAGGCCTTGGAAAATAAGGTGAAATCCTTGGAGAAAGATCTCACTCTTCATAAAACTCTATCAGAAATCAAAACGATTTTTGGCCAGTCTATTACTGATCAATGGCAATTAATTCAGACGATCCATGAGAAAATTGAATTGATAGAAAAGGCCCAAGTAGAGATTCAAAAGGCCAGAGCATCATTACAAAACATGCCCGAGCAGGCCAACAGACTAATTCATTTTTTGAAAACTCACACCAGGGAACAACTAGAAGCTCTAGAGATCAGGGATAGAATAGGCACCATTTTGATAGTGAAAAAGGTGCTGACCATGAGGAATTTTATGCAGAATCTAGAAAGAAAGTGCCAAGAAATGCAGATGGAAATAAATGCCTTTATAGAGAAGTTTACAGTCTTGCAGCATAAGGGTCTACCCAATTTGTTAACGAGCAATCAGAGACTGTTGACACATGAACAATATGCTCAAAGGATAAATACATATGTTGCCAACCAGATCACAGCATCATCAAGCACTTCAGAAGACATAGGACCTCCCTCTGGTCAAAGCTTATATGACAAATTGGAGAATCTATTCTATATTGAGCATGAAATAAAACATCTTTTTGCAGTCTAGCCCAACTTCTACAGGTATACTGAAGTTGATGAAACATTAACAAAAATACAAAGACACCAGTTACCAACAGACCAATGGTGGCAGAGCATGCTAGAGGTTTTACCAAGGTAGCTTCTATTCTCTTTTTTGATCATCTGCATTCAATCAAATTCAATGCACGTGCTACATATCAGGAAAAATGAAAACAACAGAGGAAGGAAGTCATGTCAAAACAGATTAAAGCAGGACCACGCACAGATGAAATAGTCGGGGCAACAACTCAGCAACGCAAAATAAAAAGAAAGACTATCAACCGACTTATGGGTGTAAAAGTCAAACTTATATGATTAATTAAAGCGGCCAGCATAGCAGCAATTACTTCTGCATTCATTTCTCCTGGTTACCAACAACATTTGTTTCCCTTGTAAAAGTAGATGGATGAAGTTATTGCTTGATATTTTCTTCACAAGATATTTTGTAACTCTTTTTTGTATAAATACCTCCCTGTGAGATGTATTTTGGGTTGGTGATTTCTCTTCTGGACTGCGTTGTACCTCTAAGGATGTTTAGTACAAAGGCTATTGAAGCTCACTGTTGTTGTACCATCTCAATGTGGATTTGATGCTCTGGGCCCTGCTACAGAATTCTTGTGTCTTTCTATGGATCAATAAGTTATTCTAACCTATGTTTTGTGTTTTCTGTGTTTGCTAATTTCATATATGTTTCATAATCTTAGTAACAGGGAAAAAGAATAGCCTAGAATTTGTTTAAATACACTCTGTGTTCAATATCTATTATTACTTATGTTTTCTTCAGAATTAGCATAAACAAGAATTCTTAGCTGCTCCTGTTTCCACTAATTCTTTCACTTTGAATGTTAAACAAGGGATTCTTTACTGCCCCTTGATAATACTCATGCATTTTCCCTCTACCAACATGATGAAGGATTCTTAACTGCCCTTCACCCACTAGCTTTCATTCCATCTATTTCCAAATTATAAAATTGCTCCAAGATCGATTATCTTGCTCTATAGTATTGCCCTTTACCAAAGAAAACACACTTAGCAGTTCATTCTTCATAAACTCCATTTTCCCAATGGAATAGACTGTTTCAGACTTGCACCCCAGCTCTGATTAAGATCACCATCCAACAAATTCAAAACAAAACCCTGTACAACATAACTAGCCTAAAATACATCAAAAAACAAAGCTAAATTATAATGAGAGAGCCCTCTCTAGATGCAGATTGGCTAGAAACTGCATCTGAAAGATTGGTTAGTGGTTACCTCAGCCGTATTCCCTTTTTCTCACAAGTTTTGGGGAGTAACCTGAGTGATAACATCATTGGCGACTCCGCTGGGGAGCTGAATAATTGTTCATCATTACTTGTTTTCAGATCAATCCCTTGTTTTTGACGAATTTTTCAGGAGGCTACATAGTTCCCATATTTTGAACCTGCTAGAAAAATGTTGTTATGAATTAAACCCTTCAAAAATTCCAGAATAGATCAAAAAACATTCAGAAGCTGGCTCCAAAAAAGAAAGTTAGGTATACTAGATCAAATCCAGATCCAAATCCCCCACCTATCTTTGATAATCCTAACTTGATTCCTAAGAGCCTTAGAAGACCTAAAAATCAAGAGAGTACTGTTGATTCAAATCTTGAAACTCCTCAGCAGCAACCTATCCAAATTGGACTTACTGCTGCAAAATCACAAGCCCTTTCCCCTATCACTGCAGCTTCTTCTAGTTCACCATCATTACTCCAAAACCTCTTTTCCACTCCTCCATCCATAGCACATATTTCAACTGTTATCCCTTTCCTTCCAGCTGTAACATTTATCCCTGCAAATATGGCAAATCGATATGCTCCTTGCAATTACCTAAAAATCTAGGGGCTATGCCCCAATATTATCAGAGCAAATTTACCTATTTCGATAGTACTGGCACTTACACTGCTCAAAAACATACCAAGAAAATGACAGATTATTTTCAAAACTATGAGATTGATGATGATGATGTCAGGATGAAAATTTTTGTCCAGAGCTTAATTGGTGATGTGAGGACCTGGTTTGGGGCACTCCCTGTAAACACAATAGCTAATCTAGAAGCCCTTTATCAAACTTTTTTGAACAAGTGGGAAAAGAAAAAAGTCCCTTTACACATCCTATCAGAATATGAAAGCTTGAAAAGAGGCCCACAAGAAATTGTCCAAGATTACTGTGCTAGATTTAATAATGTGTACAATTCTATTCTTCAGAATCTCAGACCTCCACCAGACTTAGCCTTGATCAAATTCCCTGATGGATTTGATTCTGATATGGCTTACTAGCTCAGAGAAATAGCTCCTCCAACCTTAGAGGACATGCAGAGTATAAGTGTAAGTGTTGAAACCAATTTGATTTCTAAGAGAAACCGGGCTAGATCTGAGAGAAGAACAACTTTTAAGGAAGAACCTTCTACATTTGAATAAAAACTAGATGCAATTATTAAAGGCATGGGCAGACTAGGAGACAGAGTGGAAACCATTGAAAGAAAATCTTCATGGGAGGGCCAACCAAGCAACACTGCTAGAAATCCAAACTTTAGGAAAAATCAAAATCCAAATGTAGGAAAATCTGGTCCAAACCAAAACATTAGGCCCCCATTCCAAGAAAAATATGCAGAAGCTTCAACCTCTAGTGAGCCAACAGAGGATACTCAAATCAACTTGATGGGTCTAGATAGTGAGCAGCAAATTTTCCTAACATAAGAAGACTAAGAGACTCAAGCTCAAGAAGACCAAGAAACTCAAGTTGTCAAACAGTTCCAAATTCAATCAGGAGAGTCTTTTGATTTCAAAGAAGGATATGACACAACTGTCTATGAAGTGCATAAACAATACAATCTTAGGAGTAGAAGAATAGACATCATTGGTGATCCCAGGCAGAAAGCAATCAAGCAGCCTACCAAATCCAAACCCAAGGATCATCATATACAAACTATTCCTAAATCAATTTCTAATCCAAATAGTCCAATAGTTGAAGATATTTCAGACCTAGAAAAATAAAACCAGCACCCTCCAACTATTTTTCCTCTTGAAGAAATCTTATAGGAACCTTTAGAAAACGGTGTAAAACTGACTTCATCTCATAACAATATTCCAGTGAAAGAATCAATTACAGAAAACTCAGCTGAAAAAGAAAACCTTGTTGCCCGGAATATGAAAACACAAACAGAAAAACCCTTCAATTTGGAAACTGAAATAAGTAAGTTAAAAATAGCCATCCCACTGACAGAACTGGCTAAACATGAGGTCTATAGAGAACAAATCAACAGGTCACTTCAAATTTCAGAAAACAGAGATGCAATGAATGTCCTAGATGATCAGCCAGAATTGAGTTTTGGCCCTGAAACAAATGGAAAATCAGTAAATGGAGGAGTTCCCCCCTTCTATGTAAGTTTAAACATTCATGACAAAGTGCTTCACAATGCAATGTTCGATTCGGGAGCTTCCCATAATCTAATGCCTAAGTCTGTGATGGAAAATTTGGACCTAGATATCACAAGGCCATATAAAGACTTGTTTCTTTTGATTCCAGTCAAGTCAGGTGTCTAGGCTTAATCAAGGATCTGTGTGTATCATTAGTCCAATACCCAACCAAGACAATTTTAATGGATGTAGTAGTGGCTGATATTCCACCCAAGTATGGAATGTTGTTATCCAGATCTTGGGGTGCCAAGCTTCAAGGATCTTTGCAACTTGACATGTCTTATGTCACCATCTCAGTCTTTGGCCAACCAAAGAGATTGTATAGGGAAACTTTGATGAAGTATGTGGTCAGCAGCCAAGAAAAACCCCAAAACTTTCCCATTTATTCCATGCACTCAAACATGGATTCTTTCATCTTATACAACACTGAGATTCATAACCCAACTGAGGTTAAAATTTTGGCTTTAAGCCAGAATGAATTCCTAGATGAAAAATCCATAGTTCAGATTCAATAAGTCTCGGAGAACAATAAATTGATAGTCACACAAAAGGAATCCCATGGGATTGAAAATCCAAATCTGCCTACTAAACAAATTGAAAAAATTCCTGATACTAGTTCCAATCAGGAAAACCTATGGTATCTATAATTCGATGGATTTGTCAATAAGCTAGGAGCAAGGGCAAGAATTTGGATACACAATATGAAGAATGACCATGCTGAAGGACATGCATATAGATTGAATTTCAGATGCACCAACAACATGGCCGAGTATGAAGCCCTCCTGCTAGGGCTCAAAGTGATCAAAAGCCTAGGTGCAGCTAGGATTTCAATTTTGGGAGATTCTGATCTCATCATTCAAAAAATGAAAGGTAACTTTATCACAAATGATCTTAGTCTAAGATCATACAGAGGTGCAACAATAGAAATTCTCAACACCTTTCTAGAATCTCAGCTTACTAAAATTCCGAGGAATCAAAATTTGCATGCTCACAGTCTAGCAACCTTTGCCAACACTTGCAAACTGCCATTTAAGCCTAATCACCAATTCTCAGCAGAGATTAAACATAGGCTAGCTGTACCTGATAATGTAAAAAATTGGCAAGTATTTGACAGTGACATTCAAATCAATAATTTCTTGACCCTTAAAGAAGAGTTTTCCAGCACAAAAATAGATACAAGCACCATAAGTGAAAGTGATCAAATAGACACAATTGAGACACATATTTCTGCTGAAACAACAAACCAAATTATACATCCAACAAAGTTTGCTAAAGAAGATTTACAGGAACTTGAAGAAAATGAATGTGATGACGCTATTGGAGCAGAATGTGAAGTGATTGATTTGAAGGATAATTTTTTACCTATAGGCCTCACTCCTTTGGAAGATATTTTTGACTCAAATGATATTTCTAGGAAACCTAAAATGCAGCCATTAAACGCAGAAATTGAGGATTGTAATATAGGAACCGCAGAGAATCCCAAAATAATAAAATTTTCCAAAGCTCTGCCTCCTGACCAAAAACTAAAGTATATTGAACTGTTCAAATAATTTCAATATGTTTTTGCATGGTGTTATGAGGACCTAAAGTCTTATGACACATCTGTTATCCAACACACCATACCTCTCAAGGAAAACCAAAAACCTTTCAAACAAAAACTTAGGAGGGTCAACCCTGTGCTCCTCCCTCTGATTGAGAAAGAAGTTAAGAGAATGTATGAAGCTGGAATTATTGCACCTATCAGATTTTCAGAAAGGGTTTCAAATTTGGTGCCCACTAGAAAGAAAACATGAGAGATTAGGCTATGTGTCGATTTGAGAGATTCGAACAAAGTCTCTTTAAAAGACAACTAACCCTTACCCAAAATGGATCATATTCTACAAAGGGTAGTGGGTGCTTCAAGGATCTCACTATTAGATGGATTCTCAGGTTTCAATCGGATCCTAATGCACCCTGATGATCAAGACAAAACTGCTTTCACAACCCCTTGGGGAACCTTCAAATATGTGAAAATGCCATTTGGACTCAAGAATGCAGGAGAAACTTTTCAAAGAGCCATGGATATAGCTTTTGCTAAAGAAATCCATGATTTTTTAGTCATTTACCTAGATGACCTTACAACTTTCTCCAAGTCAGATCAAGAACACCTAGATCATCTCAGACGAGTATTTTTAATTTGCAAAAAATATGGTATATCACTAAATCCAAAGAAATCATTGTTTGGCCTAGAAGAAGGAAAATTATTGGGCCATATCATCTCCAAAGAAGGCATTCGAACTGATTCGGACAGAATACAAGCTATTCTGCAAGTTCCTCACCCTAGAAATATCAAAGAACTACAAGCGTTTTTGGGGAAGATCAATTTTCTAAGAATATTCATGCTAAATCTGGCTGAGCTGATAAGATTGTTGAACAACATGCTCAAAAAGGATTCCAAGGTTAAGTGGACAATAGAAGCTAAACAAGCCTTTGAATAAATAAAAAAAGCTTTGATTCAAACACTAGTCCTTACAAGCCCGAATTTTTATAAGGACTTTATCATATTCTCATTTGCATCAGAACATACAATTGCTGTTGTTTTGCTTCAAAAAGATGACCAGGGATGTGAAAAACCCATAGCCTTTTTTAGCAAGGAACTTAGAGATGCTCCACTCAAATATCAAATCATGGAGAAACAAGCATATGCACTTGTAAAGGCCATTAAGGACTTTAGAGTTTACATCTTATACTCTCATGTGATTGCTTATGTGCCCAACACTGTTGTTAAAGACATCCTAACCCAAGAGGGAATTGAAGGCAAAAGGGGCAAATGGATAGCTACCATACTAGAATACGACATTGAAATCAAACCAACAAAGCTGATAAACGGACAAGGGCTAGCTAAACTTATGACTGAAACTAACCTTCAAGCCCTTGACATAAATCAACTGGATAATGAGCAGGAGATGGCGACTCCACAGATCAATCAAGCCTTTTTACAATCACATTGGTATGCTGACATATGTTTTGTATTGTTAAACTTGCAAGCTCCTCCAGGATTATCCATAACTAAGAAAAGATTTTTGAAATTGAAAGCTTCCAAATTCTGTGTTTTAGATCATGCTCTCTTTTGGAAAAATCATGAAGGTGTTTTATTAAATTGTCTAATCAAAGAAGAAACTAACAAAGTACTTAAAGAGTTTCATGTAGGGGATTGTGGTGGACATTTATATTGGAAATCAATTGCTAATAAAATCCTAAGGGCTGGATTTTATTGGCCCACCCTATTTAATGATGTAAAGAAACATGTAACTTCTTGCCATAAGTGTCAAATTTCTGAAGGCAAAAGAAAACTCCTGCCTCTACCCCTCAAGCCCATTTCCACTGAAAGACCATTTCAATAATGGGGTTTAGACTTCATTGGGGAAATTCACCCTTCATCCTCTAGCCAACACAAGTGGATCCTTACTGCCACTGATTACTTCACCAAATGGATAGAGGCCATCCCTTGTACGCAAGCCAATGACTCAGTAATCATGCAATTCTTAGAGACCAATATCCTATCTAGATTTGGTTGTCCGGAAAAGATTATTACAGACAATGCTGCTGCTTATAAATCCAAGAGAATGATCAATTTTTGCCATAAATACCACATTACTTTTGGCCATTCCACAACCTATTACCCTCAATGTAATGGTCTAGCTGAATCCTCCAACAAAATCCTGATCAACATCATCAAGAAAGTCTTAGAGGAGAACAAGAAAAAATGGCATAAAAAGCTTGTAAATGCACTATGGGCAGACAGATTGACCACTAAGAGATCTATTGGAACTAGCTCTTATGAGCTTGTTTATGGTATGGAGGGAATATTCCCTTCTTCCTTGGGAATCCCAGTGATAAAGTTGCTACAAGAAATACAGGCAGAACCTAATGATATTCAGAGAAGGATCAATCAAACTATTCACTTGCAGCAGACAAGAGAGGAGGTATATCAAAGATCTCAGGTTCTACAAGAAAAGCTTAAAAAGATATTTGATAAAAGAACCAAAGCATAGGATTTCTTCATTGGGGATAAAGTTTTGAAGTGGGACTCCAGGAGAGAAGATAAAGGAAAACATGGTAAATTTGATTTCTTGTGGAGGGGACCATTCATCATTCAGGTTGCACAAGGAAACAACACCTATTTTCTAAAAAAATTGGATGGTACAGAGGGAGATGATGGGCCAGTCAATGGTCGAGTGCTGAAGCACTATTTTGATCTGGTTTGTTGAAAATATCAGCACTTTAATTTGTACATAACAGTGTTTACTTTTTGCAGTTTATTTTCAGCAATAAGATAGGAAGGAATATGTATAGCAGATTTTGAGGAAAGGCAAGGAAGTGTACCACCTTTTGGTATTACATTTTGAGTTTATTAGAAGAGGTTGAAGAAGGAGACTTGGGAGCTGTAAAAATGATGATAAATATTCAGACAGATTATCCAAAACAGAGTTGCAATTATTTGAATAAATTCATGAGAAATACTTAGGTATTGCAAAGGTACAGCTTTGGTGGCAGCAAAGGAAAAATTTCAGAATACAACAAGAATTGAATATAAGGCCATCTGACCCACTGTTCTTGACTTTTCACCAGGAAAAGCCATCCCTAAGTGGAGCCACTGTTAGGTTCCTATACCAATAGGTTTCATTTTTCATGATTGACTGGAGAAGTGCCAAATATGGTCATCCTTTCCATGCTGCAAAGGTTCCATATTTTTTAAACAAATGAAGAAAATTAAAAAATGAAAAGAGGGTATGCCCTAAAAGAAAAATCAAAGGGCAAAAAGAAGGGAATGGTCAAGAGAAAAATAAAAGAAATGAACCCCAAACCAAAAAACCAGGAAAGTGTGCTAGTTCAAATGCCACTGCTATCCCATTTTTTAAGAGTTTCACTATGTACAGTTGCTTGATTCTTATTATAGTTTATGAATGGCCAAACAACTTAATCTTGGCCAAGTTCATATTTGAATTTACTTGTCTTAGAATAGAGAATAAAGGTCTGTCCAAACAGTTCAAGCTTGGCATATGAGTAGTTAGGTAGAGAAGTAGAGGAGCCCAATTGTTTAATCTGGGCCCTTGGAAGAGATAAAGGTAGATTTGGATAGGATGGCAGCTAAAAGAAAAGAAGAGAATCAGGGTTTGCTAGTTCAAATGCACCCAAGGAGAATGAAGAAAAAATGTTAGGTGTACTAGGATGGGTAAGTAGTGTTGATGTTGCTGAAGCAGTCGCATGAGTGATCTTGTTTCTCAAAGATAATTCATCTCTTGTGAATATCATAAATATCATGGCAAAGTGTGGTGAAAAATCAGATGTTGCATGTCTAACTCCCCCTCATTCTTCTCCCATCAATCACCCACTAACCTCCATCCCAGGGCACTGAGATCTGCTCGGTACTCCTATTTTACTTCATCTCATGAAAAAGACTAAGTGAAAACTCTGTTTTTAATTAGGAGGAGAAGCCACATTTCTTGTATAAAATATTGATTTTCTCCTAAGCCTAAACTATTCAACTCTGCTACTAAAAACCATCTCATTTCCCTAAGCCTAAGTTCCTAACTCTACAACTTAGCGCTTCCCTTCTAAATACATATTAACATACTAATCCTCTTATATTAAATCCCTAACAAAACCCCTTTCCCGTATTATGTAAATACATAAAAAATCCATAAAATCTAAATATCCCGACCCCCGGCTTAATATAGCCATATATCAAAGTTTTTCGGGAATTATTGGTTCACTTGGAACCTTATAATAACCCCTCCACATACACAAACCATGGAATTTGTTTAACAATTGGTTAAATAAATAAACGCGCCCATAAAATACAATGACCAAAGGTTATAACCCAAAAAACATTACAAAACATTGAATATTATATGGGTCCCCCACACCATATATCTTTGCCAACTCTGCATCCCGCCAACCTTTCGATCATCGCGCGCAAATCCGATGGCTCTCGGCGATATCGAAATCCCTCCAATCACTGAAAAATAGCGTCCGGGGGATGGGCGGTATTTCCGCCATACAGAAGACAGGTGTCGACTTCCCGGCATGAATCGGAGCCCCCCCCCCCCCCCCCCCCCCCCAAAACCACCCTGGCCTAAAGGTGGTGCGGTGGAATACTGCTTACAGCCCCCGATGAACCCTGATGACGTCATCCTGTGACGTCACCTCCACGTCATTAGCTGACGTCGCACCCACATCAGCACGATGTCACATGCTTACATCACCAACTCACCTCCATGTCACCTGCCACGTCATCTTCCGTACCCCGCTACACGACAAAAATTACGTCGTGCTAACATCATCCGACAGAAACGCGCCAAAGCCTACCAAATTCAAATTTTTTTGTTAAAAAGAGGTAAAAGCGTCATTTTCACTCATTTTTGTTTGTCTCCTTGCGCGACCTGTGTATGTCGACTTACGTCCAAGAATGATCATTCGACCACACAGTCTGCCACCTAGCATATTTACTCCACAGCTCGGCCCCTCATCTTGGTTCACCACCTGCAAATCGTACATTTCACCGTTAAAATAGGTATTTTCATCAATTTTTCTCCCGAACCCCGTTTTTTTTTTTATTTTTTAGTTTCTCTACAACAATAGCCCGAAGAACCCAAATTTGAACAAAAATATGCTATACTTCCTCCAAATAGCTCATCTAGACCACTGTTGTTGCACATTTTACCAAGAAAGTCCTGCAAGCTCTGTCTCCCTCTGCAAATTTCTCCGAGCTAAACTCGAGTTCACTTTAAAATTTGCATTTGCTAAATGAAAAAAGCCCTGAACTATTTTTGTCCATTTGTTACTGGAAAAACTTTGCAAAGTTTCGTTTCCCATTGCAAATTTTACCCAGCAAGTTAAATACGACTCGTTTCAGTCTGCAAATCTCTGAGAAAGGCCCCAGAGCGATTGTTTTGTTTTCTACCGTTGCACATACCCAAAAATTCCAATTTCAAAATCACAGAATTGAGCCATGGAAGCTCTAGTAGCCCTCAATATAGCCCCTCTCAATGCACCTCACAAGGAATTGGAATGGTTGCCTTTGGCCGATCGGGATTTTCAAATCCAAGACTTAGTTGATGACAAAAACCATCTGCAAGCATTCTGTGAGCTCAGGAACAGTTATCTAAACAAATATGATTTCTATGGGATATGGGAGTCAAATTTGCCCATGTAATACCTCCCCTCTATCAATATTTTCCCTGATATAATTTTCCTCTGCTGTGAGAACTATGAACCAGCCCAAAGGGCAGTCAAAACTCCAGCTGGAACGATCCTCTTTCATATAACTCCTGAGTCCATAAATCAAATGCCAAATTTCAAACCAGCTGAGCCTCTGGCTCCTCTTACTATGAAATTCTTGCTTGATGAAGGCCCCAAATTGCCCAGTTTAGAGGTAGCTCGCATTGCTCGAACATTTATGAAACTAGACTGCCAACCCATAGAGCCACCTCCTTTTCACTACGTATGGTTCAATGAAGTGGGTAGATTACTTGTTAATATGATATCTTATATTCTAGGGTTCAAGACAAGTGAATATATTGATGAAACTATACTAGTCTTATTGTCCATATTTACCCCAGGGCAGCCCCCTGCTGTCAAATACAACTATGCTAAATTCATTGCCAACAAGATCCATGACCAGTTCTTGAATTTAGACAGGGAGGGAGTCTTCAAGTATTCATCCTACATCTATCATCTGTTCCTGTATTATCAGCCAGACAGTTTCCAATTTCCCATCAGAAAATTGGACCCTAAAGGAGAAAAGAGGTTTGTGATTTTTTGGACCCCAGTCTTTCATGAAGTCCACAACTCTCCTTACTCTCACTGTGAATTTATTGACATGTTTGTACACCCAGTCTCTTCTATGCTGATGAGAGCTCCTCCTCCTAGACTGTCTTATGATATGCAGAAAATATTACAGCTCTCCAAAAGCTACAAAATAGGTGACTGGTACTTATACCAAAATCATACTGTTATCAGAATATATGGTTGTGAGCTGTGCCCCTACAAGTTGCCCAAGTATGTGCCAATGAGATTGTTTGCCTTGGAATATTTCAAGCAATTTATCAATTCAGATTTGACTCATTTTCATAGTGCCAAGAAAAAGGCTCAATTGAAATTGAGAGACCAGTGAGGCCCCTACATCATGAACAAAAAAGAAGGATGGAATTGGAAAGAGGCTGATGAGATATTGGGTGAAAAATTCAGATTAAAGAGGAGCTTTTGGTGGGTACCCTATGACCCAGTCAGCTTTATCACTGAAAGAAAAATAAAATATAGGCTGTCAGCCTATGAGCATTGCAATATCCCTGAAATAGAACAATTTGCCAATCGGGATGAATGGGTAGAAGGCACATTGATTGAAGAACTCACTGAGGAAGAAAAAATGGAACAAACTATGAAAAATCTTGAAAAGACCCTTGACCTGGACTCTTTTGGACAGGTGTCATTCAAAGTGCCACAGCAAACTGGAGAAGGCACATTGACTGCTACAACTTCACAACAACCTTCCCAAGAAAGGACTACACCAACTGCAAGGACAGTAAAGGGCAAGGAGTTAGTAGACACAGAGCAAGAAATAATGACAGACGAGTCAACTACCTCAAAGGAACAAAGCCAATGGCAGGGTCCTTTAGCATAGACAGAGGCACCTGAAATCTCGGCACTACAGACTCCTCTTAATGAGGAAAGAAGCAAGAAAAGGGACAAAGAAGAGACCACACCTGCAAGTAGATCAACAGAACAGCCAGAGGCCAAAAGGCAAAGAGTGGATCCTCTACCTGAAGAGGAAATTATTGAAGAAATCACAGAAAGCCCAAGAGAGGAGAGGGCAACTAGCCAACAGACATCCACCAGCTCTCACCGGCAAGAAATGGAGAGGCAGCATGGTATGGAAGTTTCCTCCTCAAGGCCGTAAAGTAAGCAACGTTTTGATATTAAAAGAACATTCATGGACATCAAGGCCCAGAATGAGCCATTGGGACTGCAGCTTTCTGATCAATTTCTCATGATGACCCCCTCCAAATAGCAAAGATTTATGTCTGCATATGACATTAAGGAGGAAAAAATGATCTTAAGTCATTTTAAGCCTAAAGTTCAGCAACGACAGTCAGCAGCTGACTATATAAGAACAAATCTAGAGGTCTTTGCCAGAGACATACACCCAATGGACTAGATTTAGCTTCACAAACAAACTGGTGAAATGGTCTATGCTACATTGGCAAACAAGGCAATGCTGGTCCACCAATTGAAGGATTCATTAAGCAATACATCTGCCCAATTGGATTTGGAAACGATATCTTCCTTGGCTAAAGACAACAGGATAAAGACCTTAGAAGAGATAATTATTGATCTGGGACATGATCCCAAGGATGCCAAGGGCATCAAAGCACTGATAAAGAAAAAGGAAGAAGATATTGCTGCAAGGAAGCAATTGAAGCTGCCTGTTACCATGCACCCACAAACTACAGAAATTGCACAAGAAAAGGCAGAAGAAGACATGATGGATTTGCTGATAAAGATGAATCAAAGGCAAACTGAAACATAGCAAGAATTGGAGAAAGCATTGCAAGCCAAGAAGGGAGAGTCGACCTTCCAGCCACCTGAAACAGCTCCAACAGCGACCATTGCCCCTCCCACAGTTTCAGCAGCAATCCCTCCTACTGTCCCAGCATCAACAGCAGGTACATCAGCCATAGATGCTTTAGCGCCAGCAAAAACAATAGTACCAGATACCAGCATGAGGATGGAAGAGATGATGAAGGCAATAAACGAGTTAGAACTCCAAACGGCAGAGCTAAAAGAAGCTAAAGAAAAATTGGCAAAGCTAGAGGTAGGCTATGATAAATCTAAGATAACAGTGGCAGAGAAAACCAGAGAGGTAAAGGCCTTGGAAAATAAGGTGAAATCCTTGGAGAAAGATCTCACTCTTCGTAAAACTCTATTAGAAATCAAAACGATTTTGTGGACCAAAATTGGCCAGTCTATCACTGATCAATGGCAATCAATTCAGACGATCCATGAGCAAATTGAATTGATAGAAAAGGCCCAAGTAGAGATTCAAAAGGCCAAAGCATCATTTGGAAACATGCCCGAGCAGGCCAACAGACTAATTCATTTTTTGAACACTCACACCAGGGAACAACTAGCAGCTCTGGAGATCAGGGATAGAACATACACCATTTTGACAGTGAAAAAGGTATTGACCATGAGGAATTTTATACAGAATCTAGAAAGAAAGTGCCAAGAAATGCATATGGAAATAAATGCCTTTACAGAGAATTTTACAGTCTTGCAGCAGAAGGGTCTACCCAGTTTGTTAACCAGCAATCAAAGACTGTTGACACATGAACAATATGCTCACGGGATAAATACATATGTTTCCAATCAGATCACAACATCATCAAGCACTTCAGAAGACATAGGACCTCCCTCTGGTCAGAGCTTATATGAAAAATTGGAGAATCTGTTCTATATTGAGCATGAAATAAAACATCTTTTTGCAGTGCAGCCCAACTTCTACAGGTATACTAAAGCTAATGAAACATCAATAAAAATACAAAGACACCAGTTACCAATAGACTAATGGTGACAGAGCATGCTAGAGGTTTTACCAAGGTAGCTTCTGTTCTCTTTTTTGATCATCTACATTCAATCAAATTCAATGCACGTGCCACATATCAGGAAAAATGAAAACAAACAGAGGAAGGAAGTCACGTCAAAACACATTAAAGCAGGACCACGCACAGATGAAATAGCTGGGGCAGCAACTCAGCAACGCAAAATAAAAAGAAAGACTATCAGCTGACTTATGGGTGTAAAATTCAAACTTATCTGATTAATTAAAGTGGCCAACACAACAGCAATTACTTCTGCATTCACGTCTCCCAGTTACCAACAACATTTATTTCCCTTGTAAAAGTAGATGGACGAAGTTATTGCTTGATATTTTCTTCACAAGATATTTTGTAACTCTTTTTTGTATAAATACCTCCCTGTGAGATGTATTCAGGGTTGGTGATTTCTCTTCTGGACTGTGCTGTAACTCTAAGGATGTTTAATACAAAGGCTATTGAAGCTCACTATTGCTGTACCGCCTCAATGTGGATTTGATTCTCTGGGCCCTGCTACAGAATTCTTGTGTCTTTCTATGGATCAATAAGTTATTCTAACCTGTGTTTTGTGTTTTCTGTGTTTGCTAATTTCATATATGTTTCATAATCTTAGTAACAGGGAAAAAAATAGCCTAGAATTTGTTTAAATACACTCTGTGTTTAATCTCTGTTATTACTTATGTTTTCTTCAGAATTTGCATAAACAGGAATTCTTAGCTGCTCCTGTTTCCACTAATTCTTTCACTTTGAATGTTAAACAAGGGATTCTTTATTGCCCCTTGATAATACTCATGCATTTTCCCTCTGCCAACATGATGAAGGATTCTTAACTGCCCTTCACCCACTGGCTTTCATTCCATCTATTTCCAAATTATAAAATTGCTCCAAGATCGATTATCTTGCTCTGTAGTATTGCCCTTTACCAAAGAAAACACACTCAACAGTTCATTCTTCATAAACTCCATTTGCCCAATGGAATAGACTGTTTCAGACTTGCACCCCAGCTCTGATTAAGATCACCATCCAACAAATTCAAAACAAAACCCTGTACATCATAACTATCCTAAAATACCTCAAAAAACAAAGCTAAATTATAAAGAGAGAGCCCTCTCTGGATGCAGATTGGCTAGAAACTGCATATGAAAGATTGGTTAGTGGTTACCTCATCCGTATTCCCTTTTTCTCACAAGTTTTGGGGAACAACCTGAGTGATAACAGGTATGGCTGCAAATTAGTTCAAATCCACCATAACGTTTTTGCATACCACCCCAGAGCAGGATCGATTTTCCCTCCAATTCTTCCACTATCATTTGCACAATCTCTCGGATGGACTGAAATGCCTGGGTTTTAGAATCAAACCCCATAGTTACCAGATTGTTGACTGGATCTAGTTAGTGACCAAAATTGATAAGAGATTGAAATCCTAGAGTCATAGATTTCTATCGAGAGCTGGGCACCTTGTACTGATAAAATTAGTCCTGGAAGCCACCCCTATATATTAGATGTCACTTGCCTGGATAGCCTGGGGAATACTTGGACACATCCAACATATATGCTGTCGATATCTATGGAATGGAAAAAAGGAAGGTAAGACTTTTTCTTAGGTAAGTTGGAAGAAAATCACATTGCCAAAAGAATGGGGGGGGTGGTGGGGACTAAAATACCTGTCGGTTTTTGCCCAAGTTCTTGCAGCCAAGATGAGCTGGTCCCTTCTCACTTCACAGAATCTTTGGATGACTGTGTCCTACCAAAAATATATATGGCTACAACAAATATTGGACTAGGTAAGATTACCAGACTGGCCTTGGGTGGGCATTTCCATGGTATGGAAAGCAATCCTACAATCGATGCCTTTCATCAGATTAGGCTTGGCATGGAGCATAAACAATCGTGCATCTGTTTTCTTAGGTATTTACCCTTGGATAGGAGGGGGTAACATATATCATTTGTCACCTGAGCTCATACAATTCCTACAGCACAGGAATACCTCGACGATTGCACACATCGATGATCACGATCACAGCTCTATATTCAGGCAAAATTGGAGGACAACTCCTGAATTGAACATTCCTGCACAATGGCAACAGTCTTAGGAATCATATCTTTCTGCTTTGTCCGAAGCTCATGTACAACTTAATCATGACCCATACATCC
Organism: Pinus taeda; assembly: GCA_000404065.3. Taxonomy (NCBI): domain Eukaryota; kingdom Viridiplantae; phylum Streptophyta; class Pinopsida; order Pinales; family Pinaceae; genus Pinus; species Pinus taeda. Next base: position 273,343 of record APFE031531624.1, read on the forward strand.
TAGTTTGAATACCATCTCAACATGGGAAATACACCCCAAAACAAGGATACATTCAACTATTGTTGGATCACAATCCTACTCACTCCAAAGCATGGTGGCAACAGATCTAGAAAATGAAAACCCCTCCTAGGGCACACCTCTTCATGTGGAGTGTTTTAAGTAACAAAACTCCTATAGGCGAGGCCCTTGCGCAAAGATCTATCCATGGCCTAAACTGGTGCATGCTTTGCAAACAAGACTCAGAAAATAATGATCACCTGTTTCTCCTCTGTCTGATTGTCATACATTTTTGGCAAGTTATAACACAACATCTCTCGTTGCAGAACACATGGCATGGCACTTCTATTATCCAAGCATGGAACAAATGGATTGTAGAACACTAGGGAGCTAAGGCACAATGCTTAGATCTCATCGTTTGTTGGACCATATGGATCACCCGAAACAAAATAATATTCAAGCATGAAACTATTAGCTGGCCACTACTCTTAGCAAAGGCTGTAGCAGCTTATCAGGACATCACAAAAGAGGCAAACCCACACAGCCATAGAACCTTGGCACTGAGCAGAATCGATAAATCCAATTCATGGGATTTTTTCGATGGAGCTACCCAACCACATGGTTGCGGAGGGGGATTCATGCTATACATCTCTGAATATCCTTCCTTTAAGGTCCAGCTAGGTCGAAGGGAGGGAACAAACAACTATACTGAGCTTATTACCCTTAGACATCTACTCCATTTTGCATTAACACATGATTGCACTTCTATTCAGATCTATGAGGATTCCAAAATAATTATCAACTGGTTCAACAACAAAAATCATTTTCATTCTATTTCTCTACAAAATATTTTGGATGAAGTCTACAATTACAAAATAGAGTTTAACACAATCTCTTGTCATCATATGTACAGGGAATATAATGAAGATTCTAATAGAATTTCCAAGGAGGGCTTGCTACTACCCCAAGGCTTGTGGATAATCTTTGAATAGATGGGAACAAACATCTACCAAGATCACCATAGGCCATACATAGACTAGGATTACCATAGGGTGGAAAGACCCTAGTTATATACATTATTTTTTGCTGTTTTTACCATACTTTCATCCAAATATGTAAATATTTATATATGTTGAAATATAGACATTCAATCTAAACATGTATAGGAAATGGCAAGGCCATTCATATTTTTCTATAGTTTGATTTGCATTGGTCATGGACCAACAGAACTCTCATATGCCTCAGGCATCTTCTATATGTAATTTTTCTACTTAATGAAATATTACGATTTTTCCAGTGGGAAAAAAACAAAAAGAGGTATAATCATCTAGTTAATTCAAATGCTTTTCATAATGGAAAACAACATGTTGATTTGAATAACATGTTTAGGAATGTGTTTCCATGCACATTTTTCCTTTCATCTAACCATTGTGTAGATAAGTTCTATAAAAGAAAATAAATCATAAAGAATATGTTTATGTCTAATGGAATTGACACCGAAAAGAGAAAATATCATCCAATATTAAAGGCGTGTGAGCCAAGGGAAGCTCAAAAGAACTTTTGCCACTCACTGCAATATCAGTGGGAATTGGGTCGAGAAGTGTTGAAAAGTGTTTCCACAACTTCATCATGGTAAGGGTGATGGGCCTCTAAATTAGACATAAATTAAGGCCTATGACCATCCTTCATCACGTTAAAACTCTCTTTTTGCATTAAATAATTTATTTTTAACTTTAATATATTCATTAGGAAGGTTTATGAATAATTGAATATTTGTGCCTAATATTATTTATTTTTTTTGGAATATTATGAGAATATTGGGCATGAAGAGTTGGAGTAGGAGATAATTTAGGGACTTGTTCCCTACTATTGGAGGATCAATAATAAATAACAAGTCAACAAGATATTATGGAATTATGGTACAAATTGTGGGACTCCAATGATTGAGAAAATCTAGGAATGTGTTCCACTAATCAAGGGAGAAGATCCACTAATCAAGGGATTTTGGTGGGGAAAGCTACCTCCATTCATGGGGAATGATTCTTAATCATTTTTTATAAGTACCAAGTCAAAGTTTCCTCTATGAAATGATTCAGAAAATCTAGGAATGTGTTCCCTACCACTTAATACAAATTCCTAGTATTGGGGACTAGATCCACTAATCAAGGGATTTTGGTGGGGAAAGCTTCCTCCATTAATTGGGAATGATTCCTAATCATTTTTTATAAGTACCAAGTCGAATTTGCCTCTAGGAGGAGATTTTCATTAGTGTTATTGGGGGAGAGAGCTTGTATTTTTGCAGCTCCATTGTATTTTCTTATAGGGATGTAATTCTATGGATGAAAATAATGAAGATTGATGTCATGTTCAGCTTCTAAATCTTGTTATCCTCCATAGGTCTCTAAGTTTCCTTGGGCTTGGCCATCCCAGGAAAATCAGAGCCCTTTTTTATCAATTTATTTCCTTCTTTTCATTGCTTATTCACACGCATCACTAGTTTTTAGTTCTTTCTATTTCTACATTTAGTATTAATGATTTCTTGTTTTAGGATTGAGTTAAATGGTTGATGTAAGTCCTTTTGTAGGATCACAATAATTATTTCATCCTTGGAAAAGCTTTGGAATTTCCTAGTAATCATTGAGTTGCTTGGATTAGTCTTCTTATTCCAAAATCTAGATTGTTGGACCTTCTTTTTAGCAAAGAACTATAAATTTATGCTATTTTTTAAAGCATGCTAATGAGCTTCAATGGAATTGATTCCACTTGAATTAGCTCAAAAAAACATTCTAGTGCATAAAAAAAATTACCCCATTTCATTTTCACTTGATTTGGTTAGGCATTTTTTAGATTTACTAGCTCACTAGTTCTCGAATTTCTAGATTTTCGACTAGTAATGTTTTTATATTTTTTTGCATGGGTTAACAAAGGTCTTTTTGAGTTATTCCACTTGGAATGCGGACCTAAGATATCCTATTTAATACAAAAAAATTTCCCATCCAATTTGTATTTTTTTTTCTTGGTCATTTGATTAATTATAGTAAATATGTACATCCTATAGGAAATCAAGGGACCCTGTAGGAAATCACTGTAGCATCCTGTAGGAAACCCTGTTTCGAGGCTGAATTGAGGAAAAATCCTCTCAGAAGCTATAAAAGGGTCCCTAATTATCTCCCACACCATCCAACCATCTCTTAACCCTTCTATCAAACCTCCAACATCCTTAATTCACCTGCCACATCACCGAAAGAAATTAGTTTTCATACTTGATTTTGCATGAAAAGGCAAAAAGACAAAAACATATTTATTTCAGTTCCTTTACTTGCACATTAGTGATGTTAAATTATTCTTACTTATATTCTTATATAGTATCATTTGGTTCATGATAATTTAGCATTATTGCAAAGCATAGTTTCTTGGCAGTTAATTAGGAAATGGTGTGATTTAGCATTGAATTTCCGTCTCTTTCCTTGTACTTTCTTTCTTGCAATAGGTTAAGGTTCCATTTAAAACATTTCATTTTCTTCAATTAATTTAGGATTTGAATTCAGTACATGCACTCCATTACATCATGATAGCAAAGGAATGGCACATTATATACCGCACATATAGTGCCGACAACTCTTAAGTTTGTACGAACCCCGGGTTGATAATTAAAGTTGGTAGCCTTGGGAGTTGCAACATTCTTGTTGCAATACCAAGGCTCATCACTTTTTGGTGCCATTTCTAGGGAGGTGTCAAAGTATGCATTGTTTTCTTACCTAGTTGATTCATGTATTTTCACTTTTTGCAAAACAAAATATTCGCATTAGGCATATTTAATTTCAAAAGTAGAAAATTACATTGCATTATAGTTTTCATTCAATCATAAAAACAAAAACAATGTTTCTCCAACACCAACCCCCCCACCCCATTTGATCACATAGTGTAGTAAGATCCATATCACCCTTCAATTTTGCAGGTAGAAGAAAAAGATGCCAAAGAATATAGAAGAAATGGATGGAGATGATGACAATGAGGAAGATCCTCTTGGATTTCCCATTCAAGATACTGATATCAATGTGCACATGAAGAACATCCCTCCATCTTTTCTTGCAAAATTCATGGTCTAAGGTTAGAGGATCCAGAAAATTTTCCCTTTGAATTTGAAATTATTTGTAGATCTTATGGTTACTTATTAAAAACTCAAAAATTGAGATTGTTTCCAGCAACATTGAAGGATAGAGCTCTTAAATGGTTCATGAATTTAGGGACTAATTCAATAATATCATGGAATGATATGCAACAGATATTTATAGAAAAATATAAAGATCATGATCTTAAAGAATAAATCATTAGAATGAATCAAAGAGAGGATCTAATAGAGAGGTTCATGTATAATCTTAAGAGGGAAAAACGACATCATTTAGGATCTAACACACTAAAAACCATCTCACTTAGAACAATTAGGGATGAGTGGATTGATTTCCTTAATCTCATAAGTAGAGATGATGTATATCAATTATCATTTGAGGAAATTTTTGAAACATGCAAACACATATCAAGAGGAAAAGAAAGAGTAGGTAAATCAACATGAAGATTGGTAAGTCAAGCTAAACTTGGAAATTTCTTTGATGACTTTAAAAGAGAAATTCTTAGCAATCTAACAAAGTAGGTAGAAATTTTAAGAATACGGAATGAGAAAAAAGAAGATGTTTGTGTTGTCCATGCAGAATCACATGATGTTAAATGTTTCTCCTTATTACCAAGATTGAAGGAAGTTCACCAAGAGGACAATGGAGCAAGTCAATTGATAATACATCAATGTTATGTAGCTCCAAGAGGACCATGGTAGCCTATTCAAGTTTATATGATGCAAGATCATAATTCAAAATTTCAAGCTTATGAACATCCACCTCAAAGTAATTGGAACACACCCTTTCCTTGGCAACATTGGCCATCTCAACCCCAAAACCAATCTTGGCAAAAAAGTTGCCAAGGAACTTATGGAAGCCATCCAAAATATCCTTAGCATTTTCCTCAATATCCTCCATACCAAACTCCATGTTATCCTTATCATTCACCTCCACCACAACCACAACCCCATCCATATCCATCTCAAATATACACTCCCACTCAACTACCTGTACCACCATTTCCAAACCTACACATTGAAGTAGCTCAACCCACTTACAATGCTGAGGTACAACACTTCCAAACATGTCCTCTTAAGATCAACGGTATTCACCATAGCTTAGGAAGAGTACTAAAAAAAAAAGAGATTATATTGATATCATTGAAGGACCACATGTAGAAGAAGATTCAAATGAGAAGACCACAGAATCATGGGCTGCACTTGATGAAGAGTAGAAATCAATATTAGAGATTGAGAGAGCTCCCTCATGGTTACCATCAAATCCTCCATGTGTTCAAGAGAACAATGAGAAAAAAGAGGAATATTTGAAGGTCATGGTAGAAGAAAACATGAAGAATGATCAAGATCAGTAAAATGACCAAGGAAATCACAACTATATTGAAATATGGCCCCAGACAATCACTAAGTTGCATCATCACTCTCTTCCTCAACTATGCTTGATCCTTTCAAAGTCAAATCATTTGGTATCTAAAGTCCAGGTACATGTCAAAGCATACATTTCAAGCCTCCACATCATTTTTTCTGTCATCTTGATGTGCACATGGATCCATTGGAAGTATTCTTATACTTGAAAGTGATTTTGTTTTTCAAGTAGGGTAGGGTAGAAAAAAAAATAAAAAATAAGAGAAAAAAATAAAAATCTAAGGTGAAAACCTCCTTGGAGGTGCCTCAGGTTGGCTCATTGATTGAAAACCTCCATGAGGTAGGCAATGGGTTGAAAAAAACAAAAAAAAAGAGAAAACAAAGAAGATCCTAGGTGAAAACCTCCTTTGAGGCCCCTAGGCAGACACACTAGTTGAAAACCTCATTGAGGCAGCTAGTAGGCCTAGAAGAAAAAGAAAAAAGAAAAAAAAAGAATCATTGATCCATGCATGCATGTACTCTCTGACATTTGCAAGCAACAAGAACAAATTTGGTACCAAAAATTAAAATTGGTCAAGCCTAGTCAAAAGAAGTCAAATTTTGACTTTCTCCTACTTCGCTCAAATGCTCCGACAAGGCCAAGTCCAAGGCCATGCCAATCCATCACCCTCATCTATTTTCACCATCCACCCATCATTCTCAAGATTCTACCACTCATTTTCCTTGTTGTCCTAAAAAACTACAGGATGCTCTATTTTACTATAGGATGCTCTGTTTTACTACAGGATACAAAAATACATAGAGTAGAAATTTGTTTTTTCCATAACTTGAAAACCATGAATCCATTTTCCAAGATGTTTTAGGGGGAGATGCATATGGATGATGTTAACATGCTCAAGCAATTTCAACAAATTATAGTGCATGGTTTCCAAGAAATTGGCCTACATCACCTTCAGCCATGTTTGCATTTTATCAATATCCATGCATCCATTTAAAAATATGTTTCATGGGGAGATGCATATGGATGATGTTAACATGCCCAAGCAATTTTAGAAAATTCTAGTGCACAGTTTCCAAGAAATCAACCTCCATCACCTTTAGCCATTTTTCATTTTTCTCGAGATCCGTGCATCCATTGACCAAACGTTTTCTATGGGGAGGTGCATAATGATGGTGGCAACATGCTAAAAAATTTTCAACTCAATCCAATATACCGTTTGGGAGATATGGACAAAACTAGTTGTTGTCTTTTAAACCTAGAGGATACAGAACAACACCTACAGGATTGGGAGTGAGTAGTTTTAAAAGAGATCCAGAGGTTAAAGAGCTCCTCCAGAGCTTAGAAGCAGCATCAGGATAATCAACATCACCATCCAACACCTACACCAACTCAGCAACAACATGTATGTCTCTCCAACAACCATCAGATAGGTACAGGTATGCAATATTCTTGACCTCTTCTCTTGAGCATATTATAGTTAGAAATTTATTGTCAATGCATGAGAGATGAGGTTTTATAAGCTAAGGATGGCTCAATAGTCTTAGCCACCTTCAACTAGTTGATTGCAGCTCACTCCTTCACTCATGCAATGTTGAAAAGTCAAATTATGAAGGGCGACGATTTCAAGGAATGAGGACAACAATTAAAAGAAGAAATTTTTGCAAAGGCCAAGGTCACCATAGCACTAAAAGCCCTCCATCCACTTCATATTCACTATATATTCATCATTCATCCATTCCATTCATTCTTAAAAAAAAAAAGAGAGCATCCTCTCCATTTTCATGAAATTTCCATTTGCAGATCAGTAAGAAGGATGGTCAAAGAGTAAAGGAGGATCACAAAGAGACCCCTGTCACTCACATTTTTATTCTACCACTCACTACCATTCATTCCTCCACCATTTCTATCATTTTTTCCACTCCTTTACTTCAATTTACAATGGGACCGTGTTTTCTACAGGATGATCCTGTAGGAATTACAGTGATTGAGAAACCCTACAGGAGGTAGTCCTAAGGCAAATATTTTTGAAGGTGTTAGAGGTGTCTAAATGGCAGAACAAGGTAGAAGATAGTTGATAAGGGTGTGGAAGACCTTGCTAAACAAGAAATATTCAAGAACACATCTTTAATAAGGGGAAAAAAAAGCTAATGGTCTCAAGAAACAATGATTTTTCTTTGAACAAATATGTTTTTGGGCTTGTTTTGCAGAGCTTACAGCCAATATTCTTAATGCACGAGAGAAAGGCCATGAGGGACATGGATGAGGCACAATGAGGTCATTAAGTTTGTCAGAGGATGAACAACACTTTCCATTAAGGCCCATGCCTCTAAATTAAGACATAAATTAAGGCCTATGACCATCTTTCAGCACATTAAACCTCTCTTTTTGCATTAGATAATTTATTTTTAACTTTAATATATTCATTAGGAAGGTTTATGAATAATTGAATATTTGTGCCTAATATTATTTATTTTTTGTGGAATATTATGAGAATATTGGGCAGATTATGAAGAGTTGGAGGAGGAGATAATTTAGGGACTTGTTCCCTACCACTGGAGGATCAATAATAAATAATAAGTCATCAAGATATTATGGAATTATGATACAAGTTGTGGAACTCCAATGACTGAGAAAATCTAGGAATGTGTTCCTCTAATCAAGGGAGCAGATCCACTAATCAAGGGATTTCAGTGGGGAAAGCTTCCTCCATTCATGTGGAATGATCCTTAATAATTTTGTATAAGTACCAAGTCGAATTTTCCTCTAGGGAATGATTCAGGAAATCTAGGAATGTGTTCCCTGCCATTTAATACAAATTCCTAGTATTGGGGACTAGATCCACTAATCAAGGGATTTTTGTGGGGAAAGCTTCTTCCATTCATTGGGAATGATTCCTAATCATTTTGTATAAGTACTAAGTTGAATTTTCCTCTAGGAGGATATTTTCATTAGTGTTATTGGGGGAGAGAGCTTGTATTTTTGCAGCTCCATTGTATTTTTTTACAGGGATGTAATTCTATTGATGAAAATAATGAATATTGGTGTCATGTTCAGCTTCTAAAGCTTGTTCTCCTCCATAGGTATCTGAGTTTCTTTGTGCTTGGACATCCCAGGAATCTTGGATCCCTTTTGTATCACTTTATTTCCTTCTTTTCATTGCTTATTCACATGTATCTCTAGTTTTTAGTTCTTTCTATTTCTACATTTAGTATTAATGATTTCTTGTTTTAGGATTGAGTTAAATGGTTGATGTAAGTTCTTTTGCAGGATCACAAGAATTATTTCATCCTTGAAAAATCTTTGAATTTCCTAGTAATCATTGAGTTTCTTGGATTAGTCTTCTTATTCCCAAATCTAGATTGCTGGACCTCCTTTTTAGCAAAGAACAGTAAATTTCTGCTATTTTTTAGAGCATGCTAACGAGCTTCAATCAAATTTATTCCACTTGAATTAGATCACAAAAACATTCTAATTTATAACAAAAACTACCTCATTTCATTTGCACTTGATTTGATTAGCCATTTTTTAGATTTACTAGCTCACTAGTTCTCGAATTTCTAGATTTTCAACTAGTAATGTGTTTATATTTTTTTGCATGGGTTAATAGAGGTCTTTTTGAGTCATTCCACTTAGAATGGGGACCTAAGACATCCTAGTTAATACCAAAAAAATTTTCCATCCAATTTTTATTTGATTTTCTTGGTCATTCGATGAATTATATTAAATATCTATACCCTGTAGGAAATTAGGGGATCCTGTAGGAAATCACCGTAGCATCCTATAGGAAAGCCTGTTTTAAGGCCGAATTGAGGAAAAATCCTCTAGGAAGCTAGAAAAGGGTCCCTACTTGTCTCCCACACCATCCAACCATCTCCTAACCTTTCCATCCAACCTCAAACAACCTTAATTCACCTGCCACATCACCGAAAGAAATTAGTTTGCATACTTGATTTTTCATGTAAAGACAAAAAGACAAAAAAATATTTATTTCAGTTCCTTTACTTGCACATTAGTGATATTCGATGCTTCTTACTTACATGCTTAGATAGTAGCATTTGGTTCATGATAATTTAGCATTATTTTAATGCATAGTTTCTTGGCAGTTAATTAGTAAATGGTGTGATTTAGCATTGAATTTTTGTCTATTTCCTTGTACTTTCTTTCTTGCAAAAGGTTAAGATTCCATTTCGGATATTTCATTTTTTGGAGTTAGTTTAGGATTTGAATTCAGTACATGGAATCCATTAGATCATGACAACAAAGTAAGGACACATTGTATGCCGCACATATAGTGCCGACATCTCTTAAGTTTGTACGAACCCTGGGTTGATAATTAAAGTTGGTAGCATTAGGAGTTGCAACTTTTTTGTTGCAATACTAAGGCTCATCAAAGGGAAAGAAAAATATGCAAGCACTAGAAGAGGAATCAACAAAATAAAAATTGGCGCAAGATGCGACCATCCCTGAAGCAACTTCAGAAGAAGAAACTATTCAAATAAAGGGTTCATTTACCTAGTTTGGTAAGAAATGGATGGACTATTTGTCAAGATGTTGTAAATCTTTGTTTTGCACTAGTCGCATATCACCATAGTTGGGTAACTTGTAAAAGTGATGTTCATAAATAAATCACTTATATGCAACAATGTTTTTTTTGGGCATTATTATGCTAGCTTGGCTTGTTGATAGTCAATTTGAATAGAAAAATTGGGAGTCAAGTTATTCCATTTTGTAAAATGCATTCCTATTTGTAGTTTAAGGAATCATTTTAAAACTGTTGTATGAGTAGTTGTAGCACATTCCATATGTTACAAATGTGTTAAGCACTCAAGTTATACAAGTATTCACTACGTGAAGCTTGTTTTGGTTCATTTATCAAAGTATTTTAGGATCTTATCCTTGATAAGGATTTTGCAGATGAGAGCCTTGGAATTCTTCTTAGGAAGGATGTTGTTGTGGATGGCCATAACAACATGGAAAAGCCAAGAAGAACATTGAACTTGAATTCTTTGGTCAAGTTATATTTCAAGTTTAGCTTGAGAAAGAGTCAAGAAGAAGTAAAAGTGAGGGCATTATGAACATCGATTGGAGCGAGTTTGGAAAAATGAAGGATTTGTACCTTCAAATGCTAAACAATTGAAAGTGAACTTTTGGAGACAAATTTTTTCAGTGGGGAAGAGTGATCAGGAGCTCAAAAATTGACCAAAAATAAAAGGTTCCAAAATGGTGTGAAACCCGAATGACCGCGTAGTGCTTGTCGCCTTGAATCTGGTGCAACTGGTTTTGTGAAAAACAGACACCATATGCTCTCAGAAACGTGATCTATTCATTTTCCCAAATAGGCAACTTTGGTGCAGGAGCTGATAGGGATGTTGATTAGGCATCCATACAACCCAGTCAACAAAAAGAATATTCCTTAGAATATTTTGTGGAATATCCTCATAATATTCCTTGTAAAAGGCAAATTGGAAGGTGACAAGTGTCACTCCATGGCTGGTGTACAATGGCAATGTTTGATTGGTGGGTTGATGGCCAACCACAGGCTGCCACGAGGCCCAATTGGAAGCTGCCACGTGGCAGCCCAGGAGGCCACCAAAAATTGGTTCAACGACTGAGTCGGAGGCCATAGGAATCGAAACTGGCACCTCTCAACACACAACGGCAAGTCTAACCATACTGCCAACCATTTGTTTCTTAACATATAATGTCGTTGGGTTTGTTTTAACATGTAACGTTGTCAAGGTTGGGGGGAGATTGCCAATGTAATGTCGATGACCCTACCATGTGAACATACATACCACCAACCATAGTAGCAAATTTCATTGCCATGGTAACTTCCACCGCAGCCACCAGACCACCATGTGAATGTCTAATAATCGCGGAGCTGTAACCATTAGAAGATTGGGCAGGGCAGGAGTTAAGAGCCCAACCCTGATCCCATGCTGCCATGTGAACCACTTTTTTGGAGTTAAGAAATTGGAGGAGAAATTAAGTGTCCTACAATTTCGCCCACCTTTTGTGCAATATGGCACTTCGTTAGCAGATTTTTGGGGCAAAAATGTAGGACGGTTCCAGAATTTTGGGAAACTGTAGAGCGAATAGTGGGAAAACTAAGAGAGGTCATAATGTCTTCAGTTTTCGACCAAATTGGATGCAAAAAGAGGCCAGGTAGCCATTTTCGGACATTTTAGACTCATTGGAGCAGGTTTCAGAACCAAAGCAGCACTTCTAGATAGGATTTTTTAAAATTGAAGCCTATGGGTCCCATGGTCAACCAAAGTGTTGATTTAGTTTATGGAGGAGTATGAAGATGGAGATGACCTTGCAGGGGTTTTCTAGCCTCCATGTTCTTTTTGAAACAACCATTACATCAATGTTGTAGCTTTATTTCCTCTTTTCTCTATATGTGATTTGGAGAAGAGACTTGTTTATGCACTTCAAGTGGATTGTGGTACTGTTTATGCTCTTTGAAGTTGGAGTATGGGGTCTTGGTGTAAGATGCCTATGTTTGCTAAAGGTTTACATGTTTTAGTGTATATTAACATGTGTATGGAATAAGAACTCTTGTAAAATTTGTTTCTTTGAAGGAGAAATAGGTCATTCCATTTCAACAGTTTATGTACTCTTCCTTTATAGACATTGAGCATAATGAGAAGGGGTCATGCCTTTAGAGCTAATCTAAGGAGATGTAGCTTAGTAGGGGTACACTCCTTTAACAATGGCCGATGTATTACTGCTTGATGCATGCTTCCTTTTAGTGTTTTGATTTCATGTTTAAATTTTTTCATGGAACTAACTTAAAAAAACACAGATAAAAACTCATGTTTTTACTTGCTATTTTGGAGTACCAACCTCAAGCACATTTTTTGTATTCTGATGAGGATGTTAGCACATCAATCTAATATTCCAAATTCAAATAAATCAACTACCACCATGATGACACTCTTTCCTTCAAATTTGGGTAAACCTGTGAGAAAATCCATTGAAACCTCCTCCCAATGTTGACTTGGAATGGATAAATGTTGTAACAGACTCGAGGTCTTAATTATCTCAACTTTATTTTTTTGGCAAACCATATATTCCACCACAATCTTTTTGAATATCAGATTTAAGGCCATCCAAAAGAAAATCCTGCTTAACCCTTGTGGTAAGTTCTTAAAAATCCCGAGTGCCCTCCTAAGGGAGAGGTGTGAAATTCTAGAAGAAGCTTTTGTTTGAGTTGGGAATTCTTACAAAGGTATAAGCAATCTTTGTACCATAATGAATCAATTTTCCAGCTAAATGTATCAGATGTATTATGATCTTGTTGTATCTTTTGAATGAGTTCCCACACTTCTTCGTCATTCTTCCATTCAACCCTTACTTCATTTATCCAATATAGTTGGATAATAGAAAATGCACAAAGCAATGCTTCCACATCTGTTGGGTAGCAGAAGCTCTATGTAATGGTTTTGGGACTCAAAACCCAAAATTTTGGGTAGAGATAGGGTAAAGACTCTGTGGGATGCGTAGGGCGCGAGTTGTAATAAGTCAAGTCGAAAGGTTGTCCACCCAAAGATAATGTAAAGGAATATAAGTTGAGTCGGCCTGCCCATGGTCTGTGGACCATGGAAATGTATAAATAGAGCGAGGCTCTATGGTTAGGAGGTAGCTAGTTTTTGGCATTATTATTTTGAATGGTAATGGGCTTTTGAGGAGTGAAGTCTTGAAGCGTTTGTAAGTCTGAGTCAAGGGTGGTGGTAGGTAGATAGAGGCTCTGCAGCTATGTGCGCAGAGACCTAGTAGAGTCCACAACTGTGTGTGTGGACCCCTGTAACTAAGTGCGCAGGGTGGATCTAGATGTATTGGTCAAAGAATTTAATAAAGATAAGTTGATTATGAAATTATGTGTTAAGTCTGAATTATCGTGGATCTGGGTAATTTGTGGGTAATATAATTGTTTGATCTACGCATGTATGCTTATGGTATGAGTCTATGCAAATATGTATCTTTTCTAAGTGCATGAATTGGTTATTTCTATTAAATGTTTGCTTAAATACCACAAGAAGTAGATCTAATCTATAATAGTGCATTAATAAGTATTAAGGAGTTTCCTGGGTCTGGATCTATGCGCAAGCAGAGTGGCACGAAGCTGCAGAATGGTGCACTAACCTTCCAGACGACATCAAGACATCCCAAAGGTGTGGAAACCTGGTTCCAACACCCTCCCTTACTACCTCGGGTGAGACCTCAGTCCACGCTCCGCAGGCTGTTGTTGAAAGGGTCGGTAGCTGCGGGATTTGTTTGGCTAAATAACTCTTCCGAACCTAGGTTAGGCCCATATAAGCCAACAAAATCCTCATCCTTTCTTGAGAGTGCATCTGCAACAACATTTTGCTTCCCTTTTTTGTAGATGATTTCAAAGTCATAGCCCAAAATCTTTATGACCCATATTTGTGACACCAGTATTATAGGGACATAAAATAGCATATTTTTGGCACTTTAAATTTTCTTATGTATCAAGTATGAACATTTTTTTAAAATGTTAGTGATTTTCATGATGATTTTAGTAATTGTTGATGGAGCATCAACACTTTATTTAAAGATCTTATTTTTGCCACTTAAACTTTTTTATGTATCAAGTATGAATATTTTTTAAAATGTTAGTGATTTTCATCTTGATTTTGAAAAATGTTGAGGCAACATCAACCCTTTTTGTTTAGAGGGCTTATTTTTTACACTTTAAATTATCTAATGTATTAAGTGTGGATACTTTTTTTAAATGTTTGTGATTTTCATGTTGGTAAAAAAAGAAAAAAAGAAAAAAACATGACAAAAAAAACTCAAATAATAAAAAAAT
>APFE031531625.1:1384-26384 GCA_000404065.3 Pinus taeda
AAGAGATCTGTGGGCTACATGCCTCTGAACTGCCTTACAATGAGGCTCGAAGGCCTATTTATTGTTGAGAAACAATGAAAAACCCTTAACATTCCAAAACCTAACCCTAGGAGATGAAACGCCAAACTGTGGGCCCCGTTTGGGGGTAAGTTGGTACATCAACTTCCCGGGGTCGTAACTTTAGCATATGATCTCCGTTTGACGCGTACAATAGCTCATTAGAAAGATCTATTCGAGCACTATCATTGTTGGAATGTGAAACATCGGTCCATTGCATGGACCCATGTTGCCCCCGGATTCCCCCAAAAAATGTCGTTTAGGGCCTCAAAACGGCTCCAGAAGTTCAGGACCCGAAAAACTGCTAAAAATAGTAAGTTGTGCTACAATTAAGGAAACTGAAAATGCTGAGAAAGACAATAGTGGGGGTCCAGGTGGACTTAGCAGGTGGCCACCAATATCCACCTGGATCACTTCCTGACATGGTGGAGAGGGAGAAGGTGTTCAATTTCATTATTGGGTTGAAGCCTTGGGCGCGCAATGAAGTGAAGAGACAGAGGATTAGAACACTTGAAGAAGATTTTGCTGCTGTGGACAGGTTGGTGGAGCATTATGATGAGACTTTTGATGATAGGAAGACGAAGTCCAACAAGCCGAAAGGTAAGAAGAAAGATGATGCTTCGAAATTGGATGACAGTTCGAAGACGAAGAAAGTCGTGAAGTGTTGGATATGTACTGGACCACATACGGTGAAGAATTTCCCTTCTAAACCGAAAGTGGCTGCGATTGCACAATCTAATGTGAAGGATGGAGGAACTTCTGTAGGGATGATGCAGATACTTGGTGCTGCTGCTGCTACAGAGGTGATCTCTCAGAAGGATCCTGAGAGGAATAAGTTGGAGTATGTTCGGATGAAAGTTGGAGATGCTGATGTACTCACTATGGTGGATAGTGGGGCTTCTCACAACTTCATGGGAGAAGATACTGCGAGAAGGATTGGGCTGAAATTTTTACCGATCAAGGCACAAATGAAGACAGTGAATTCTCCTACGGATGAAGTTCTTGGTGTAGCTGAAAAGGTAGACACAACACTTGGTGAGTGGATAGGGAAGGTTGACTTCACTATAGTGCGGATAGATGACTATGAGGCTGTGCTGGGGATGGAATTCATGAAACAATTTGATGCTATGATTGTTCCACATTTGAAGAAGCTGTACATTTACGATGGAAGGGAAGATGTACCCATTGGTGTGCCTACCATTGGAGTAACAAGGCTTGATTATAAGTTGGCAGTGATGCAAATGGAGGATGAGAAGCAGATGGGTGACATGAGTAAGCGGTTGTCCATGGTTGAGACAAAGCTTACCGAGCAGCCATTGGTCATCAAGACACTTTCAAATAGTATCTTGGATTTGTCAAGAAGGCTAGAAGTGGTCGAGGAGGATGATGATGATGATGAGGCATATGCCGAGAGGAGGATCGGGTCACTTATCTACAAAGGATGGAGATTGAGGATCCTGAAAGGTGGATTGAGATGATTAGTGAGGGTGAGCCTTCAGGCTCTACTCCCTCCACATCTTCTTAGAGATAAAGAAGATGGGGCTCATTGTTAGTTTCTCATGGCCGTGAGTCCTTAAAGCGGGTTGAGCAGGGATGGCTTGGCATCAAGCATCATGACATGTTGCAGATGAGATGAGGGCTACTTCATGGTCCTGGGCATGGTTTATATGGAGATAGATTCTTGATGAGTTCAAGATGTGGCAGGATGTTTTGAGAAATGACTGATGGTGATATGAGGAAGTTCACTCTCATGATTTGAGCGTGATGGTTGGATGAGCTACCCAACTAGTTCAGACATGGGTTTTGGAAGTGTACAGAGATGTGTTAGCATTGTGTTGGAGTATCATGACAGCAGTTCACATGGTGAGGATGACACATGATGGGGTTGACACGATGTTGCAGTGGGTATGTAGCTTGAGATGGAGGGGCCAACCTTCCACGATGGAGAGCAGCATGTGGAGATTGTGACAGGGTAGTCGATGATCATGGATTGGGAGGATATCTAATGTATGACATACCGATGGGATGTGTACCTTGGTATGGTGATCTTGGTGATAGATGGTCGCTGAGGCGAGACATGGTGGAGATGGAATTCTACATATGTTGCAGAGATGTTTGCAGTATGTGGAGGAGTTGACATCATGGATATTGATGATCTTTGTGGATGGATACCAGGATGGTATGTTGTCGAGGACGACAACGATTTCAGGTGGAGGAGGACGTAACGTCCTGAGGTTCCTATCCAGTTGTGCGACGCGGTTGGGTGCCGGGCGACCCCGGCACGCGCTTGGGCGAGCGACGAGTTGGAGCGCATGGGCAGTTGTGAGACGAGCGCGGCACGATAGTGCGGCATACTTGCGACGATATGTGACGAAAGGTTTGTGATGAAACGATTGACAAATGAAATGTGATGGAGTTTATACCCCTGTTTGAGCGTGGAACTATGAGGTTGAAGGCCGACTTGCGATGGAGGGCAGGCTGACATATCGTTGGAGCGTTTGGCGTTGGAGAGGGGTGTGTAAACGATGGTTGGGCGGTCGGCTGGGCAGCCCCACCCACACATTGTGTTGGGTATATATTGTGAGCATTGGAACGCTTGGAGACAACAAATCATTCGATCATTCAACACAACATCTTCGCACAAGGTAGTGCGTAGTTCTTGTGCGCAGAAGGGACAAGAGGAAGAGCGCATAGCTCATGCGCTAGTCTTGGTTTAGCCGCACAGAGGTAGCTCGTACTTGGAGTTGGGTGAAGGCGTTGGGCAAGGTGTGCCTGGTGGTCGATGTAGGTGCCGTTTGTGCCAAGTCTTGGCATGGGTGTTTTGGTGGCTCGGGTGAGTGCTCGCCCATCGTGCAAGGGTGCACGAAGGTGAAACGAAGGAATGAAACTGAGTTTTGCCTTGATTGTAAAATTGACTAAGTATGGGACTTGGACTTGCCAAGCATACTTGTAAATTGTAAACTGATATATAATATATTGTTGGGCAGACTCATTGTTCAGGGAGTTGCCCCTCTCTTTATACTGTGCAACTGTGTTCTCGTTTATAATTGTTGTTGATAATGAATGTGTATGGGTGTTCATTGGTATAAAGGATAACATAATAATACTTGGTTGAGAATCACAAGCTAAGTAGGAGTAAGTGGATAGGTGTAGTCCATGTGCACGAGTATTGGTAAAAAGAAGTGTTCGGTGGTGCTGCACCTCGCCGGCACAGTTGAAAGACTACCTTAGGCTTGGGGGCATGACACCTTGCACTTCGTGGTCCATAACATCGTCGAGGGTAGCGACGGCGAGACGAGATTCAACAATGCGATAGGGAGTGCAAAGGCCCAACAGATAATGAGTAGCGCCGCCCAATTCATCTGGCAAAGCTTCAACTTGAAATCTTCCACCGACAGGAAGAACGTGGAGGCGACCACTCTGTTTGTGGACAACACGATCCTGATTTCCTACGAGAGCAACGATGAAATCCATTTGAGCGTCGAGTACGTTCCCAGTTACCAAGGCGAAGTAAACATCGAGATCACATGTGTTCTATAGCATGAGGTGACCCGTGTTTGGTAGTGGGATAGCATTGGCAGTGCGCTGTTAGGCCTGATTGAAGGCATTATGGATTATATTCACCTCACCGCGGGGCTTGCCCCATCGAACTAGTCGAAGACCGACAGGGGTGAAAAATGGGATGAGGGCTTCAATATGATTGCCTACTTTCTCCAATACTGTGACATCGTTGCCCCTGGTTTCGTTGCCAAGATGAATTTGAAACTGCGAGATGGATGGTACTTGCGATTCTTCCATGATATCACTAGTAAATTTGTTGATAAACTTTGGAAGGATTACAAGACTATATATGCAACATCATCCTAATTATAGATGAACTTAAGGTTAAGTTTAAGTTTAGCGTTCGAGTCAAATTCAGTGATAATAACAAATATTGCATCTCGGAGGTCACTCTTTTTCATTGCTTTATAAATTTAAATTTTGATACAAATAAAAAGTTTCAAAATTAATGGATGGTTCTCATACAAACAAAAAAATTTCACTTAATTAATGTATGGTTGGGAAGGAATTTAGAGTTAAATTATAAGTGACCCATCAGGCGAAAACTCAAATTGTGATGGGATTAATGTTGAGAGTGATAATAGCAGTTCTCATTTTGTTATTGGTATTATCAAGCGGGTAATATAACAATTGGTTAAGACTTGAAACAAATTAAATTAATTTTTATAAATGTATTAAAATATTAATATTATTTATTTAAATATTTTTTATAATTTTTTGAAAATGATTATGAATGGATGAAGTGAAAATTGATATTATAATAATAATAGTAATAGTAATTTAAACATTGGAAGTTTTTGGTTTTTTTGTCTTTGTTAATTTTTTATATTGTTATTGGTTAAACTATGTAAAGAAAAATACTTATTTAAAATTTTGGTTTTTTTTGTCTTTCTTAAACTACGTAAAATAAAAATATTATTTAAATATTTAAAATTTAATATTATATTTCTTAATTGATTTAAAATTATGAAATGATAATATATTTTTGTATAAATGGAAAATTATTGAAAAAAAGTAAAGAATTCAATAAAAATGTACAAACAAAAATATACAAGTTGTTATTTGTGAAAAGCATTATCGCAAGTTAACTATTCTATGTTTTAGTTTCTTTTGTCTAAATTTGTTTATATAATTCTTAGCAATTTTGTGTTTCTTTTATTGTTTAAATTCTATGCATAAATTAATTCAACATCCTTAAAAATCTCTACAGTACTTGTATTGTGAATATTGCAAT
This sequence comes from Pinus taeda, assembly GCA_000404065.3. Lineage (NCBI taxonomy): Eukaryota > Viridiplantae > Streptophyta > Pinopsida > Pinales > Pinaceae > Pinus > Pinus taeda. Next base: position 6,237 of record APFE031531625.1, read on the forward strand.
GCCCAACTTGCAATTTAGACAAATACCTAATTAAAAATTGAATATTACAATGTTCAAACTTGCAATTTAGACAAAATCTGAGTTGAGAATGGATGGCCTAATGATGTGTCACAAGCCACCATCATACAACCCACTTGCATTCTACATTATGTTATAGAATGCAATATTTACGTTCTAATATTTACGCCATAAGGCATTTCCTTTGAGATGAAATCCCCTTTGGTCCTCAATGTCCTCGCTATGGACTGGGCGATCAAGTGTTAGACGATTGAAATTTTTCGCTTCATTTGATCCCACAACTGACTTCTCGTTGCTCAACTTATTTTCTCATTAATTTTTTAGTTCTACCATAATCTATGGGTACACCATCTTTGCAATTCAAAGCTCTTTTAGGAGTTTCACAACCAGGATAATGCTAGGTAAAGTTTTTCTTGCAATTACTTTGACAGAAAGATGCATTGAACCATTTCTCTCCTTTCTTTTTGGTTTATCCCACATCGACGGACTAAATATTTATCAGATTTCTTTGCCTATGGTAACCTGTCATTTGGAATTTATGGGTTTGGAGGGAAAACTAGTTTGAAACCAAGTCTAAGGTTTTTCTTGTAATTACTTTGACAGAAAGGCGCATTGAATCCTTTCCCTCCTTTTCTTTTGGTTTATCCCGCATCGACAGACTAAACTTTGTCCATTTTTTTGCATAGGATAATCTGTCTAGAGTTACAATACATGAAATGGTGCCTTTAATTAGGTTACAAATAATTTCTATGAGCAAAACAACCAAGTGAATGGTAAGTCAAAAATGTTGCATGCAACTTCCCCTCTTGCACTTGATAGATTGGATACCAGGATACTTCAAACCTATCAAACATGATGAAAAATAGAAATTAAAGAAATTGCATGATAAAGTTAGATATCAAAATAATTCGTAGACATTCCCTAAGGTTGCGTCACAACTACAAACATTTTTTTCACAATGGGACATCATCATCATTATAAAAAACATTCTTCAAAATTGACTTATTGTTCAAGCTAAAAATGCAAGCAAGCAACAATGGCTAAGTGCACAACATATCCTAATAAGCACATATATCATTTAATTCTCAATGTATGATTGATCATGCTTCTTAATAATTACTTTATAATCTTAAAGAGTGTTATGTTAATAGCTACAAACCTTGTCGTAACAAATTGAGGATGAACAATTAGAAAATACATGTAATGAATGAAGGTCCTCTATAAATGGAATAACACTCATTAAGAGTTAGGTGACATGTTTCTAGTTGGGCTGTGATCTAGTGGTATACCACAAATATCTCAAGTTTGATTCTCAACCATTTGTATGGGCTCTACTTGAGAATCACTAAAACAACGTGTCTCAAAAGCTTCATCAGTGCCTCTTTCTACTATACCTTTAGACATAGAGTATTTTTTTTCTTCTTTTGCTTGTAGTAGAGATATTTCATTATTTAATGTCCATGATGTGCTTATTGGAATTCTGCAAATTTTGCAGTATACAGACTGCCCTTTATGTAATTTTTTTATGTTGGCTAACACATCAACATTTAGATAATAGATCTTTGTGGAATCCTCGAGCCTCTTATCGGTTCAAGAATGGCAGTTAGATCATTGATATATGTGTTAAGCTCACCGAATGTTTCATGATACATGTCCTTTTCCCTTATCAATATATTAATTCTTCATTACCAAAAGTCCATGCAATTCCAATGTATGCCTAAAGTACATTATCATATTAGAAGATGATACATAGACTTTTCCCAAAAATGCAAGGCTATTTGTCCACACGTTCAACTAGGCAATTTCAATTGGTTGTTGCACATTGCATCACTTCCCAAGTGGCTGGTGCAGAGAAAATGCAAGGCTATATGTCCCCATGTGTAGCTAGGCACTTTCAATTGGTTGTCACACTTTGCATCACCTCCCAAGTGGTTGGTGTGGACCTTCCCATCCGTGGTAAGAGAATATGTTCCTAAGTATGAACTCTGAAATTACCTTTGAGTCATGAGATTTGATAGCTCTAAATAAAAATATGCATTTCTAATAATAACCTTAAGAGCATCATCATCAATCTTCCAAATGATGGAATCAGTAGGCATCGCTCCTAACAATTTCTCTTGCACTAACCTTGGACAAATTTGGTGGCAAAGTGGTAGTTACCACCATGCACTCAAATATTTTTCATAACCTAGGAAGATTCCAAAAGCTTATATTAATAAGCTCAAGTGCAATCATGGGCTACTTCAGTGATTGGAGAGAAAATTTCCTTTAGCTCCTCCTTCATATCATGTACGAATGTTAGGTTTGACACAAACTCTGCCAACTTCACGAATCCAAAAAATCAATCCAACTTTGCATCAATTGTTTGTGGTTACGAATGTGATTAGTTTCCTACAAGAAAAACATGAACATGTTTGTTGAATTCAATCTAGTTGCATCTTGGTTTCTTTTCTACCCCATTGTCTATCATCATCTTTCACAATCTTGGAATTTCATCCCACTTATCGATTGCTTCATTCTGTGTTGATGTGTTTTCTCACACTCAAAAAATTCAAACAATAAGTAGACATTTATTGAGGTTGCATCACAACTGCAAACATATTTTTCACAATGTGTGCACAAATCTAAACTTGGGTCTAAATACTCTAATATAATTGAATCATCTAATATGGTAGGATTTGGAAAAAGAGTTAAAAGGATAGGAAGCTTTTCATACATAGTGTTCCTAACCATTTCTACACTATTCTGAACACCCATGAAATTGTTGATGAGGTTATTGAGAATCCATAAAATTGCATCCCTGATAAAAAGGGTATAAAGTAGGCATGAAACATATATCTATTAATTCCCAACCTTGTTAAATGTTCCAGATCACAATGTTTTTCTTCTATACCATAGTTACAAAGTTCCTCAAACCACTACCAAATACTTTTCAATGGAATGTTAGGGATCTGGCAATTACATATTAAACTTTTATTCAGTGAAGTACTATTAGAGTTGTAATTTTGTTTATCAGGGACTTTCACAAAAACAGGTGACATGGCATCTAATACCTTCTCAAAATCGACTATGGGGTTGCCAATCACCTGTGCAACATGTTCTTAAATCATTTCATACTCACATGAAGAATCAATAGACTTTAAAATGGAATGAGCCTTCTTGTTTGATTCATCAAGTAAGCATGAGTCATTCCCAATCCTCATGCAAGCATCATCAGAATCTAATATAGTTTTTGAAACTACATGCTCTTTATGGTCACTATTACTTGTATTAGTTTCCTTCAATGCATTACGTGGACATCCAAATATCTTAGATTGTATATGTGATTAACTATCCCTAAATGTCATTCCAGTCACATTTGCCTTGGCACTAGAATCTCTAATTTGAGTGTCAGCTGAAGAAGCCTCACACAATCCAGATGAATCATCTTCCTTGCTTCTAACTTCATCAATCATTCTACAAATAATTGTACCGCTATGGGAGTCAGCTACAACTTTATCAGTTGCAGAGGAATCACCACTTTTTGATTCAACTAGTACCCACTTCTGTGCAACCTGTTGAGATTTGTGATTTCTCTCATTGTTTCTTTCACAAGAAATCCCCTTTCTTGTGACTGTAGTAGTCCTTTATTTCCAAGGGGGAGGGTGGGAAAGGGCCTCATCAACCATCAATCAAATTTTTGGAGCTTTCCCAAAAGTTCTATTTTGATTTGTTTGCAACTTTGTCTGTGACATTTCTTGGCCTACTAATTTAGATGTTCCTAGAATTATATGTGTTTGGTCCAATGAACTGTGAATCTTCACTAATGTCACATAATAACAAGGATCTCTTGAAACCTGAATTGTATAACCATATCCATTTGGTGTGGAATGAGAACCTATTTTAGTTTCCTTGGTTTCAAAATTCATACTCTTAGAACAAACAAATTGTTGTGAGATATCCACATCTTCCCTCTGAGAATAAGGTTTATTGTCATCCATTATAGAGGAGACTATTTTCATTTCCCACATAACATTCCCTATCTTTGTAGCATGTCTTTATTTTTCTCATATTCTGTCTTTCCTTTGCCCAACATGGAAAAATAGGAATTGCAACACTCTCTCCTACTAGATGAAATTTAGGCAACTACACATTTGGCTTGTTGGAAATAGCATCAGGATATGTATCACCCTACAAATTTTTATGTTCATTATCATAAAAAAATTTAAAAACCATAATATTGCACTTCTACACCCATTAACCATATAACAACAAAAACAGTTTAATACTTCCTTTCAATATATGAAAACTTGCTTGCTATGAGTGATCAAGACAAGTGCTTGACATTCGAACGAAAGTAAAAAGTTGAATAGTGTGCACCATTGGAGTAAAAAATGATACTCTACCCCATATATTTACATTGATCCATCTATATCTACGAGAAATATATTCTCTCTTTTCAAATATTTCTCATTTGTGGAAAAAAGAAAAAAAAAATCAAGAGTTTGCATGAATTCCCCTTGGTTGTCACATAAAATATTGTGCCTCAGTCCAACGTCCTTTCCATGTTGTCTCCATAATGAGGCCAGTCATACCTTTAAGGGGCTATGGAAGGTTATCAAAAGAGGAAGCCAACAACATTCTTATGGTCGATAGGAGAAAATTGGTCATAATCCTCTCTATTTTATTTGGCCTATTAGTGGATGATGCACTTATTTCTATGTCACTAGGGATCCTCATTTTTGGCAACAAGAAGGGGACTAGATCCAGTAATGACAGTGCTAATGCTGCAAGAGGTTCAATTTTGCCTTCAACTTTTTCTAAAGAAATCAAAATGGCCTGTTTCCAAACATTATATCCTTATCTCTATATGTCAATGCATGTTGATCACTTACCCTGGTGTGCAACAAGTGCGGGAACCGAAAGTTCTTTCTCACATTACACTCAATGTTATGATGGATCAAGTACAACAACTATACCATGCCTTGTATTTGAACATGACAACCCATAATTGGAACTAAAAGGACCCAGAAAGGGTTGCCTATCAAGATTCTGTGGAGCTTCTTCAAGATACCCTGTAGGCTATATCTACTGAATGCTACAATGGGAAAGATGAGGAAAATGTCCATGAATCCCAAATCATCCATGACCAACATAACACACGTTAGTACTTGGCTTGGTAGAGCTTTGAAAAACCAGGACACATGCCAGGATGGCTTCCAGGAGTTAATTGTTCCAGCAGGAGGGAACTTTAGTGTTAATTTGAAGAACCAAATTGAAGAAAAAACAATGAAGTTATCTGAATTGGTCAGCAATTATCCGGAAATGTTCAAGGTTTGTTCGGGAGCTCTACCATTAATGGTCACCATTGTCATAACCATCAGACAGAGACTAACAATTTTTATAGTAGTGCAACCTCCGATGCAAAACATGAGAAGGCTTATGGCAGAGAAAAATGATGAGCAAATGAATATTGATGGTATGGATCGAGAATTATATGAAAATTTCAGCTTAATTGATCAAAATAACATTCAAGAATTTCCTTTGTGGTTATTTCCCAGAGATCGATGACTCCTACAAGTGCCTTCCCTGGCCCTCAACGCCTATGTGATTGTTGCCAAGCACGGGAGTGGCAAGCATATGAGCGTCACATTACCAAAAATATAAAAATAAATCAACCCCTTAGATGTGAAGACAAGTAAATGGCAAACAAGAATTTTGATGGCCACGAAGCCATTATTTGGTCAACTCACGCCTTCACAATATCAAACTTGCAAAGCACCAACATATTTATGAATGAACTTGAACACTTTAAGAGCTAAAAGTTTAAATGTGAAACAAAAATGAAGAGAGGATTATTTAAGAGTTTTACCCCGCTCATTTCAATTTGAAGAAGAATGTTCTGAACCCTAATGCCAACAAAGCCCTTTTTCACTTTGGCTCATAAACATTAAACAAGTTTCCTTTTCATGTTAACATTGTTCTTGACTTCAGAAGGCATAATTTATATATGCAACTCATTTTTCTCAATCCTAGGAAATCGTCCTATCATGGAAGCAATGACAATCAATTTTTTTAGATTTGTGTATGGGTAACCTTGGCTTCAACTTAAAGTGCATTTAGTATCCTTTCTTGAAAAAAACTCTAAGTGTTTTCTACTCCCATTTTCAAACACAAAAAGACAAGATGCCAACAAATCCTCAACATGCCACCTCAACTAACCTCAATTTCATGATGCTCGATGTTCCTCCTCACATTCTATAAGGTTTGGGTACTATGGGGAATGGGAGTAGAGACTAACAATTTTTACAGTAGTGTAGCTTCCCATGCAAAACATGAGAAGACTCATGGTTGAGGAAAATGCAGAGTAGATAAATATTGATGGTCTAGATCTAGAATTATATGAAAATTTTAGCTTAATTGATAAAGTTGTCATTCAAGAATTTCCTCGATGGTTATCGCCCAAAGATCGTTAGCTCCTACAAGTGCCTGCTCTGGCCCTCACTGCCTATGTGGTTTTTTCCAAGCATGGGAGTGGAAAGTATATGAGTGTCACGCTACCAAAACTCTAATAAGAAATCAACCCCTAAAATGTGAGGACAAGTAAATGACAAATAAGAATTTTGACGGCCATGAATTCATTATTTGGGCAACGCACGCCTTCACAATATCAAACTTGCAAAGCACCAACATAATTCTGAATGAACGTGAACAATTTAAGAGCTGAAAATTTAAATGTGAAACAAAAATGAAGAGAGGATTCTTTAAGAGGTTTAGCCCACTCATTTCAATTTCATGAAGAATGTTATGAATCCCAATGCCAACAAAGCCCTTTTTTGCTTTGGCTCATAAACACTAAACAATTTTCCTTTTCATGTTAACATTGTTCTTGACTTCAAAAGGCATAATTTATATATGCAACTCATTTTTCTCAATGCCAAGAAATCGTCCAATCATGGAAGCAATGGCAATAAATTTTTTTGAGAGTTGTGTATGGGTAACCATGGCTTCAACTAACAATGCATTTAGTCTCATTTCTTGAAAAAAACTCTAAGAAGTGTTTTCTACTCCCATTTTCAAACACAAAAAGACAAGATGCCAACAAAGCCTCAACACTCTACCTCAACTAACCTCAATTTCTTGATGCTTGATGTTCCTCCTCACATCCTCTAAGATATGGTTACTATAGGGAATGGGAGTGGAGACTAACAATTTTTATAGTAGTGCAACCTCCCATGCAAAACATGAGAAAACTCATGGCAGAGGAAAATACAGAGCAAATAAATATTGATGGTTTAGATCTAGAATTATATGAAAATTTTAGCTTAATTGATCAAGATGGCATTCAAGAATTTCCTCGGTGGTTATTGCCCAGAGATCATCGACTCCTGCAAGTGCCTGCTCTGGCCCTCAACGCCTATGTGATTTTTTCCAAGCACAGGAGTGGAAATTATATGAGCGTCACATTACCAAAAATATAATAAGAAATCAACCCCTCAGATGCGAGGACAAGTAAATGACAAATAAGAATTTTGATGGCCATGAAGTCATTATTTGGGCAACTCTCGCCTTCACAATATCAAACTTGCAAAGCACCAACAAATTTCTGAATGAACGTGAACAATTTAAGAGCTGAAAATTTAAATGTGAAACAAAAATGAAGAGATAATTCTTTAAGAGGTTTACCCTGCTCATTTCAATTCGAAGAAGAATGTTGTGAAGCCATTTTTTGCTTTGTATAATAAGAAATAAACAATTTTCCTTTACATGTTAAAATTGTTCTTGACTTCAAAAGGAATAATTTATATATGCAACTCATTTTTTTCAATCCCAGGAAATCATCCAATCATGGAAGCAATTGCAATCATTTTTTTTGAGATTTGTGTATGGGTAACCTTGGCTTCAACTAAAACTACATTTAGTCTCCTTTCTTGAAAACAAACTCTAAGAAGTGCTTTCACTCCCATTTTCAAACACAAAAAGATAATATTACAGAAAAGCCTCAACACACTACCTCAACTAACCTCAATTTCTTGATGCTCGATGTTCCTCCTCACATTCTCTAAGGTCTGGGTACTATGGGAAATTGCATTCTTGAATTTTGTCATAAAGCACTTACTGTCTTTTACAAACTTCGACAAATTCAATCTTTGTATGAACTATGCATGTTGATACCTTATAATCCCCCCAACATAATCCTATATACTTCACAACTCCATCAATATATTTGTGTGTAATTGAGAAACAATTGAATTAGTGACAAAAAACTCAACATCTTTGTATAGTTATCCAAAAAACTACAGATTCTCTTGCATTGTTATTTTGCAACATATTTGTTTGATGTAGGTTTCCACAACCAGATTCTTTTGACTTCTGAGGTCAACCACTATCAATATTGACATCTTCACATTATTTTTTATCTCCCATAACTATTCCCTCATATTTCTCATGTGATGGATTAATCATTTTTTGCAACCAATAGTGTCTCATAAAACTTGAGAAGTATCAAGATCTCAATTGGTTTTTTGACTACTTGTGGCTACGAGGATTCTATTGTTTTCTACTTTGAATGATAACAACAACATTTTTTCACTGTTTTATCTTCTTACGAGCTTCTTTAAAGAGTGATTGGAATTTGTTAACTTCATTGAATGAGTCAACATGTTGACAATAGTCAAAATGCTTATCCATATAGTTATTTAATTATGTAGAAACCTATTCATATTTCCAATTGAATGACTCTTCTCTTCCTAGTTGTTCTTGGTTTTGATAGCCATTGCTTTGTTATGGGCATCTTCCGACATACAAAGGTGTCTCAGAAACTACACATCATCTGTGTATCTGAATTATCTAAAGGGATTTCGCATTTGGGCATATGTTTAGTAATTTGAATCAAATATCCTAAATAATGGTAGGAAGAATATTGTTATGGAAATCAATTTGGATAAATTGCATGAGTTGTGATTCCCCTATTTTAGCTTCTTATAAAGGTGCTCGATACAAGCACCTTAACAAAATTATGCCCAACTACCTTCTAACCAGTGTCAAAAAATGACTGCCTTACTTAAGTTGCTACCGTGTTCTTTTCAAGAATGAGATATTTCATGGCATAGGTACAATGTAAGTATGTGCGAATTTGAAATATCAGGATTTCAAAACATAGAGGCAGAACACTAAGGTTTCAATTTCAAATGATGCAAAAGATATGCCAACATGGTATTTTAAAAATATTTTATTTATGAGCTAACACAATTTGGATCTTAGAAACTTGGTTGATTAAATGTCCAAGTTCAATTGTTTGACTTTTGTTTTGATGCATTTTGAGTGGCTGACTTGATGACACTGTCTTGATTGTTTGTTAACACTTTCTTCATGTTTTGCATTTAGCATGTGAGGCATGCAACTATTTCAACGTTGAGTACAAAAACTTACAATAAGCCAAACCTATTAAAGGGTCTCCTCGTAGAATTACAACCTCTTCCATATGAACAAACTATTGTCAAGGTGTGGACTAGAACATAGAACATGTGTAAGATCACGTTGAATGATTGTCTATTAATTTGATCTAACATTGATAACCTGTGCTTCTATAGTGCTTTCTTGTTTCTTGTTACAACAAGAACTAATAAGGCTAGTTGATCTTTGGCCTTTCAAGCACAATGTTGATGATGTGATGGAGCTAAGGAAAGAAACTTTTGATTGTGGGGATATATTGCTGATAATTGCCTCAATCACATTAATCCTTCAGATTTAAAATAGATCATGTATATTGAAATGATGAAACATTCAATAAAATACTATCTTAATTTTAGATAAACTAATTTTAGCAATGAACCCATCATACAATTATAATCCATGATATAGCTCAATTTTGCAAAGTTTAAATTTCAAATATCTTCTCATAGAAACATCGGTAAATAGAAAAAATTGCATATTCTTTTCCTATGTTTATGTATGTGTTTTTTGTGTTATATATATATATATATATATATATAGGAGAGAGAGAGAGAGAGAGAGAGAGAGAGAGAGAGAGAGAGGAGAAGTTTTAGTTGTAAATTTTAGTTTTTAATTTTGAATTTAATTTTTAATTTTTTATTTTTATTTTTTAATTAATACAAATATTATTTTTATTTTTTTATAAATATTTTATAAAAGTTTTATTGGTTTTTATATTTTAAAATGTTGTTGTTGTTGAGTAAAAGTTGTTTTTGTAAGATGAATTTTTGGAAAATAACTATGTTTTCGAATTTAGTTTGTGCAATGTTTTGGGTGGACACTCCATCCATCATCCTAAATTTTTTGTCTCTAATAATGGTGAGAATTGTTTTTGCCCTTAAAAAAAAGTGTTTTTCAATATTTTTTAGAATAAAAAGATGATTTTTTATATTAATTTTTTGATTGTTTTTTCTCAAAGTTTTTTTTACAATTGTTTTTTAATTGTAAAAAGAAAATAAAAATTGAAAGAGGGAGTAGGTGGCCACTAACTAGCTTTAGGGGGTGCTAGGGTTCTCTTAGATGTGGGCTAGCTCACAAAAACTTTGAATTTAAAAATAATTTGATTTTGCCCATCACTTGTAAAATTTTAAAAAGTAAATAATTAATAATTAAAAAATATTGTAATGTCACTTCTATATTTATAGTTTTTATTTTCGACAGTACTAATGATCAAGCCCATAATGCTAATTCATTGGTAATTTTAACTCCAAAATGAAATAAAATAAAAGTTAGACATATTTGAAAAACACTTAAAAAACAAGCATTAAAAAAATATAGGGTAGACAAACTTTAACCGCTGATTTATATGGTTTTTCATAATCATGATATTTGGTATTTCATGTGGTGGTTGAAAAATGTTTGAATTTTAACCCTAAAAAAAGAATAATGCAATATCACCAATTTTACATTTTATCTTATTTGTTTATGTGTTTTGCAATCATGATTTTTGGTCTTTTATGTTGAGATTGAAAAATGTTTATAAAAAGAAAAGAAAAGTAAAATAAATAAAGTAAAAAATGTAATGTTACATCTCCACTTTAATTTTATTATTCAATCTCCATTTTGTATACACTACTGTAAATATATTAATAATACAATTTAAAATTTCTGCATCATAAATTGAATTATTACAACATAAAAAATCCTTCCCTGTTATAACCAATTATCAAATTTACATAAAATTCTCACGACATTAATATATATTAATATATAATATCTTATGGATTTATAAATTAAAAATCCCCACTTTCAAACCATAGAAATAACCCTTTCTTACAAGTACTAAATCCAAGATACTAACCAAAAAAGTTACCACCTTCTGAAAGTCATAATAGCACAATCCAATAATTTTGGTTAAGGAACTATGGTTTTATTATAATCTAGGGTTAATGGATTAGGGGTTTATGGATGTTATGGAATATACATATTTTATTGTAACATTATAAAGGAAATGAAAAAAAAAACTTTCTAGTTTCTTGATTTTGGGTTTCCAAGGTAAAATTTTCATATTAAATGTGTGTGTGTGTGTGTCTCATTGCATCTTTTCTATTTTTATCAAAATTATGTTTGCGTCAATTAACTATATAGGGTTAAAACCAACAATAGGGACTACTATCTTTAGGAGTCTCCATACATGATCCTCTTCGAATTTGTAATGTTCTTTTGGTGCATTTCTTCTTGTCTCCTTGGAAGTATTTTCTAAAAGGGACAATCTTCCACCAAGCTGACTTATTCATAATCATCTACCATATAATATTTTCTCCCAATTCCAGATTCATAAGAAGAGGATCTTTTATCTTCATACCACCTCTATCCATTGGAGGCTCTTATGATCTTCCAACTTATCAAATGGTATTTCTTTGCATTAGATAATCCTCTTATTTAGAGGAATTTTCTCAATTCTTTAGAAATTTGTTACATTATATCCATAATGGAAATCATAGTTGGAAATTGAAAATTTGGGAGGGAAGATATGATTGATTAAAAAAAATTCATTTAACCTGTAGAGATTTAACCACTTAAACCGCCACTTTTGAAAATTGGATTTTATTTTTTTGATAATACTACTCTATAATTGAGTTGATGGATTGCTTTGAGGTTGTCCAATATTCTTGATAGAGGAATATGAGAGTGTAGGAAATTACTTGAAGGAGCTAAGTTCTCACATTCCAATTGAAATTTCATCTTTTCAAATTATTAATCCTTCCCATTGAAGCATTGGTAAAGAGGGCCATGTTGTGTTTGGATATGTTAGTGATGACTACAGAGGCAATGGTGACTACAATGGCTCCAACAAGTAGTAGATTATCATTTGTGAAGTGAAATTGATTGATAATCTGTACCCCTCTTACAATTTCAAGCACTAAGAGATCTTCTTCTACTTTATCAATTTATAGCTTCATACTCAACAATCCCAACATATTGATATATGGTAAAGGGAAAATAGATAACCTTGCCTTAGTCCTCTACCTCTTTTAAAAAATGAGGAGGGAATCCCATTAACCAAGGGGGAAATCCAAGGATTATAAATACATAAGGAAACACATTTTATAAATGGAATGCAAAAGACAAATTTGGATATTACATCAAAGTAAAGACAATTGTAACTTTATCAATGTTATGTGCCATATTTATTTTTATTATAATACTCCTACCTTTCTTCTCCATGCTTGATTGTATCACTTCCTTGACCATGATGATATTCTCAATTTGCCTCCCTTATGTAGAGTCCCATTTTATCTTGACTTTGAGACAGACACTTATAGTTTTATTTTGACTTCCAAAATTGATACTATGACTTACACCTTATTATTTGAGGACATCGGGTATTGATGATTTGTCCAATGATTACTTTTTGTTATGTGTTTTTTTTATTATTGTGTTATATTGTGTTGATGTTTTGGATGTAAGTTGTCGATAATGTTGATATTAGAAAAGCTAGTCATGAATAATTTATGATGATTAATCATTATGACCAACTTTTATTGATGATTGGCTGAGTGTGGTAGGAGTCAATAGTGACATATAGGCATGTGATTGGTCAGTGATTCTATTTTGATTATTGAGTATTATTTGATATTAAATTTGAATGATCAATGATCAATATGTTTACAAATATTAATGACATGTATAGTGGATGCAGACATAGGATATGTGCTTTTGGAACAACTCACATATGGGTAATGGCGCTACATGGAGAAAAATGGATTTCCTTCAAAGGGGTGGAACAATGTCTTTGATTTGACCCAATAGCACTCCAACAATGATTTAGGTTGGAGAGTGCATGTCACTTTCACCTTGAAGTTGCAAGATGCCATGTGGGTTGGACATAAATTCAGTATGCTTACTCAGGGAGTTCACCCTTCTTTTCTTCCTAAGATCATGCCTCAGATTTGGTCTACTAGCTTAGAGAATTCCTCCTTCTTTTCAGCCTCATATTCGACCTTATTCATGCCTCAGATAACCCCCACATGTGAACAATGATATGAATTAGATGTCCAAATGGAGAGGATGAATGTCAATATATTGATGTTGAATGAGACAAACGGGTGTGTCCCTTCGTTGGGTACAACTTGAAGCTGACCTTACATTTGGAGAAAAAATAAAAAATCAAAATTCATTATTTTCTTCTTTTGAAGTTGACTTGGAATTCACATATATATTTATCATTTCTTATATATTTGAAGGTATAAAACTTGATTATGAAGACCGACCATAGCTACAAAATTCAACAACGAATACCTAAAATATGAGGTACATCGTTTTTAAAAAATATAATAAGCCATTTTTATTTCCAACCATCGATTATGCACCATATATGGAAACTACTATCGATATTTTATTTGAAATCCCCCTTGCTTCCTTTAAATCATTAACCACATCATATGTTGTTTTCGCTCTTCCATAAAAAACAATTATGAGTTTTAAAAATTGTGAAATTGGAGGCCCCAACCCTTGTGAGCCTAGAAATGCGGCATAAACCATGAGATGTTTCTCTAAAATATGATCAGTACTTTCACCTAGCATCAATAAATTAAAAAGGATTATCCAAAACTCTTATTGTTTGTACCTCTTCAAGATACTCATAAATAGCAAAAAGGAATTATTTTGCAGTGATGTGATTTGTATATGATGTGTGATTTTTATTCATTGGCATGTTGGGTGTATGTAAAAACATTCCAAACAAGAAAAGGGATCCATATTTTGAGAAAGGTAAATATTCTTGCAAAACCTATTAAACTAATTTCATAGTAGTGATTACACTTTGCTTGTTTTTGTCATCAATGCACGCTTTGTGTTTTGGAATAGATTTTGCATTCTTTTCATTTCGACATATCCATTTAGCTTGTGAAAGTTTATGGATGCTTGAATTTGCATGAACAATGAGTGAAATGTGTTCCATGGTGGAGTAACCAATGTCGATCACCCATGGTCCACTTTCCCTATGTGCTTCATAATACATGCATTTCATAACTACTTTTCCTTCAGGTATTGGCTTCTCAACCACTTGTACTTAGTTTTCCATTCCTCACGAAACTCTCGTTTCATGTTCATTTTTCTTTTCTTTTCTTTTGATTGCTATGTTCTTGACCTTGAATTTCTTCAATGCATTCTTCATGATATATTGGTTCATTTAGATCAAAATTAAGACACAAATTATTATAAGATGAAATTTGTGATGTAGTAGACCATCCAAAAAACTTTTTGATAGAATGTTGGCTCTTTTTGTTTGAGACATTTTTTGATATGATACATATATAATAAAAAATGAAAGTAATTAGATGTTGCAGAAACATGCCATAAAATTCCTACTTAAAACATCAATCAACAACATATATAAAAAAAAACAAAATTACTATCAATTCTTGTTATACAATACAATTTTAATCTTATACAAATAGTAAACATTTTGAAAAGGTTATTTTTTTTTTTAAAGTTGTTTAATTTTGTGAAATGTGAGGAGCTCTCTTCTCTTTTTCTTTTCCTTAAGGAAAAAAATTCCTCTTACCTGAATGAGGAGGAGAAAAATAGAATTCCACGTGAGAGACTAAATTTTGTTTAATTAAATAATAATAATAAATATACTAAAATTGTGATTTAGTGCTCATTATTGAATTAACATCCTTATCTTATATTATTATTAGATTTATTGAATAATCATCTTTATCTTATTGAGATAGAGTTGTAGCTTGTGTGGTGGGGATAGTCGACCATTAAAAGTTTATGAAGAAACTTGACTTTAGAAATAAATAAATTCAAATTATGAGTAGAATATTTTGGGGGTTTATTATTATTTTAAAACATATAGCATAAGTTCAAATTAAAACTCATTTACAATGATTTAAATGGGGATAGTCAACCATTAAAATTTTATGAAGAAACTTGATTTTAGAAATAAATAAATGCATGAATAAACTTGACTTTAGAAATAAATAAATTCAAATTATGAGTATAATATTTTGGGAGTTTATTTTTATTTTAAAACATATAGCATAAATTCAAATTAAAAGTAATTTACAAATATTTTAAAGCATACTTTCAGCCTTAAGAAACTATCAAAATTTTATAAAAAAACTTGGACTTTAGAAATGAATAAATTCAAATTATGAATAGAATTTTTTGGAGGTAAGTTATGGAATACACATCACAGATTCATTGTATAATCCTAACATGAGAATCTGATTATTTTGATTAATAATAATAAATTATGACTTTAGAAATAAATAAATTCAAATTAAGACTATCAAGAACTACTCCTCCTCAAACCTTTCATCTCCTTTGGCTACAACTTTCACAATGAATAACTTGGTAGCTCCATAGTCATGAAAAACATGCATACATTAAATAAAATTCATTAATACCAAGCCAAATCAAAATAAATGAATCCTTAGAAAACTAAAATTGTCTTACATAAAATCTAAATTAGTTGAAATGATTAAAACTTACATATTTTGCATCAAGTGGGTGTGTTGTGCTTGACTGGATTAATATATAGAAATATATTACAATACTCTTGCATTCCATAATGGATTTCTTCAAGCTTTTAAATGGGCTTCATCATAACAAATACCTTGGAGAGTGTCCCTTGGTGCAGTAATTAGCCATGGAAAAATCAAATTCCCCATTATTTAAGTCTTATTAAAACTGTTATTTAAATATAGTATATATATATATTAATAGTATATAATATAGAATATTATACTGTCTAGTTAAATAATATATTATATTATATACTAATATATAATGTATATTTTATTATGGAAAATAAATAAATATGTGAAAAACTTTATTATCTTAAAGATTTACTGAACTATACTATATTGTGATTAATTTCCAATTTTAAGAGTTGGAACTACTATTTATTTGCAATGTAAAGTGCAGTATATGTATGTGTAGGGAGGACGGGGGATTTATGTTATTAATGATACGCATATTTTAAAAATGAAAGTAAATGATGGTTAAAATGAAATAGAGTAACTACGCATCAAACTTAATCACCGAAATGTGAACCCTACATAACTTGTACACTTTGCACAAATTTTGCTAATAAAATCTATTAATTATTATTTAAAAAAATAAAAACAAAATGTCACTAATACCATTGAACTATTTTTTGTTTTATTTTTTATAATTGTTTTTTAAATAGACAATTAGTAATTTGTATTTAATAAAAGATGGGATTATGCCCAAACCGATAAAATTTAGGAATGTTAAGAGAACTAACTTAGCTTGAAGATTTGTGTTAGAACATGCAGGAGCAACATAAAACCTTGGGTGGTGATCACATTCTACTTGATGATTGCATTCCACCTAAAATCTTTCCTAAAACTCTGAAAATATAAACAAATTTGCAACACATTCCTAATTAAAAAAAAAATTGAGATTTCGTCTTTCTTGGATAATATTTTTGACTTTATTTTTACTTGGGTCCAAGCCCCAATTTCTAGTAGGTCTGAAGAGACACCCCTGGTCACCTTTGCCTCGACAACCCACATTAATAATGTCTTGTTGTTGTACCTTGGGGACGCAGACCCTGCTAATTCTGCAACTTCTTTTCCTTTTTCCAATGGGGAAATATCTCGAACTACTCTATTTCATTTGAGGAACTCTTGAGAAATCTGGATGGGAATTGACAATTTTCACTACATCCATGTCTACCACAATATTGAGAAACATAGATGCTTTAATTTGAGATTCCATTACTGGACCCTTGTGCTCACCATCTCCTTGCAGGTAGAAACAGTCGTTTGGGAAGAGGTAGGGTCTATGATATCTGGAACTGAGATGAAAGAGTCATCTACTTTATTACTTTTTTATTTTTGATTCTCTACTTGACTATTTGACTCGATTGGAGATTTTCCTCATTGCAAGTGGTTGAAGGAGGATTCTCCTTAGAGATTGAATAATGGTCATAGGTGGCTCCCTCTTGTTAGTGCCTGGATCTACCTCAGGCTAAAGGAAGGCAGGTCTAGGGTAACATCAAACTATGCTTAACCTGGTAGCTAGCCCTACCAGATCGGGAGAGGGCTCTCTCCTTGTCAATCTCAATTAGGACATTAGCAATTAGGGCTTGAGATGACTAAATTTAATGTAGATTTTATGCTAGGTATAGTAGCTCAGGGTTTTTGGTTTGATTTTAGGTTTTGGGTCGAAACAACAAGAGAAAGGATGATTTGGATTATGGCATCAATGTCAGTTTCTGCCGGCAAACCTGGGGAAAATTAAGTGCCATGTTCAGAAAAGTGAAGATTGTAAATGTGAGAAGTATAGGGGAGAAAGCCCGCTGCCCTACAGGCATCAAACAAAGGATGAATCTGCAACAACAACTTTAGATGAAAGAGAATCACGAGGTTGCTCAACAGAGCATCTAGCCAAGGATGAATTTTGCTAAGACAACCATTACAAATAACAAAAAAATCATCATGAAAGGAGCATCATTACGAATGAATTCCTAACATATCACTTAGATAATGTTGTAACAAGGTAGAAAAAACATAGTGTGTAAATTAATTATAGGAAAAACATACTAAACAACAGCACCATGATGAATCCCAGATCCAAAGGGAAAAAGACTGCTTTATTAAAATGATATTCAGGAAAACAATTTACACAAAGCCAAGAAAACCTCACTGCTGCAAAAATCAAACCTCTACACTATGAAATTCATAAAATTTATACATTTATCTCATCCCTGTATTAAGGGAATTGAGCTCAACCATCTTCAAAATAGAATCAGTTACATTAAACTTGGACCAAATTTCTGAAAATAGGTGTTGAAGATGAACTCATATCTCCTAAACCATAGCACCTATTACAAAACTGAAAGAGGTTTTTGCAGATAAGGTCATTTTGGAGAAAAAAATCTCTCAAATTGTGGAAATTCATTTCCGGTTTCTCGTAATATGTGCCACAAAATCATCTCTAAAACAGAAAATCATTAAAAATTTAAATCTGTGAAAATGAGTAGTAAAGATCTAGTCACATATCCCAATTCATGACACTTGTGAATAAACTGAAAAAGGTTTTTGTTATATGGCTCATGGTGAACAAAAAAATCCTTGGGTTTTTCAAAATTACTTTCCATCTATTTTAAAATGGCACCACACTAAAATGACTAAAAAAGTTAAATAAATGAAAAAATTGTTTTGTTTTAATGTAGGCTCCAAATATCACTGCATATCTCCCACATAGTAGCACCTGTGCATAAACGGAAGGAGGTTTTTGTTATTTGGTATGTGATGGACAAAATCCTCTTCCACTTTTGTAAAATTCTTGTCCAAACGAATTTTGTTGTAAACTTGTCCCTATGTGCAGCAACTGACCTCAAAACATGCATAACCAAGAATCAATCATTCATTTCAATCATATCTTCTAATCTGGGAGCCAGTTACGGAAGTGTGATATACCGTTGGAAATCTCTTTCTGAGTTTCTCCTAATGAATACACTTGTGACATGTTTTTTTTGTTGAATATCATGTGCAAAAAATCTGACCAAAACCAAAAATAGTAAGAGCTCATATTGATCCTTGGTGACAGGCTGCGAAGATTGGAACTAACATCAGCCTTATTTGGATGGAAGCTCCTTGGAGGTGTCAAGAACACCGTAGACCAAGTGCCTCATCCATTGGGAAATACAATCAAACAACTGCAAACCCAAAACAACTCATACCAATCCAAAAACATATACATACTGCAACATGTACATAAACAAATACCGAACACTGAAATGCTGCCTCAGGCAACTTATTTATGTACAAATATAACTCACTTTGCTACAAAATTGATAGATCAAGTAATGTTGTAATGCCATATCAACCAATCAAGTAACTGTGACAAGGATGTTGCTTGAAAGTGCTTCAACCAGGACACAAATGTAAATGCTGACAACCATACATGCACATAACGAGTCTGGTTGTGTAAAAGACAATTTGATCTATCATTCAAACTGATAAAAATAAATAAATAAATAAATTCCATGTACGTTGCAATAGGATCGAAAAATCCAAACTTTGTTTGCTGCCCCAACTCCTCAACACAGACCTCCAACTGCAAACTGTCAATGCAAGCATCCATGGACAACTCTATTATTTCTTGTTTTGAAGGAGGGAGAGTTTCCAAGAACTTTTTGGGATCTTGAAATTCATATGATTGAATCTAATCATTTAAATATTGAATCTCCTTCTCAATTTGTCAACAACTAACTCAAAGAAATGAGTTTTAGCTTTAGGAGGAAACTTTGGAGATCTCAAACATTGAAGCACAGTAGTCAAAAATACTTCATCAATTTCAATATCCACTAATTGATCTCTAACTTATTTTAAAACTTCACAAAACATAGGGTTTGCCACATACCCTATCATTTTATTTTAGTGCATGAACGGATCAGTGAGCGCTAGAATCTCTGGATTGAGTTGGAGTCTCCAAGTGAATGTTTCAGCCTTCATATGTGTCTGACTGCTATCCACCATCAACAATCAAATTTGCAACTTGAATGATATTTCCCGGAGAAGATTTGTCACCTCTTCCCCAGTATGGCTGCCACTATGTTAGAGCCTAGATCTACCTCAAGCTGAAGGAAGGCAGGTCTAGGGTAACATCAAACCAAGCTTAACCTGGTAGCTAGCCCTACTAGGTCAGGAGAGAGCTCTCTCCTGA
>APFE031531625.1:31384-50259 GCA_000404065.3 Pinus taeda
ACTCAAATTTAAATTCTTTTAGAATAATATGTTTTCTTTTTTATTTTAAAAACAATTATTACACATTAATATCATCATCTAATCTTCATATTTAATTCACATGGACATCAACTCTATCATATTGTTGGCACGCTTCGTAGAACGTTGCAGCTCTCCATGTTAGACCACCTTTCCACATTATAGTTTTTTCTTTGAAATATAATAAAGGAGAATTGTATTAAAGGTGGGACGAAGTATGATATATGTATAAATAAACATGGAAATATATTTCAAAAATTGTAAAATATTGAAATTTATAGAGTAATTATATATTAGTTATGAGTTTAAGCTAATGCTGTGATATTTTGGTTTTATGGGATATATTTGCTAGTTAACTTTCCTCGAAATTGTATAATGATTCATTGATAATTTATGAAAATGGTTAATATATTTAAATACACCTTTTAAATAAAATAAATGAGGTTTTTTTTAATGTAAAAATTAGAATTTTTTATGGGTGAATGTATCATATAACTAAGTTATATTTTAATGTGGTTATATTTTAATGTGATCATATAATTTAGTTATATTAAATGTAGGATTTAATTATCATAATTTTGGTGGAAGGAGAATCAAATTGCCAATAATTTATGCAGTAGTCTATAAAGCGACTTTTTGAAAGCCTTTCCGGCGGATTTTTCCGGTCAAAATCCGGCAGCAATTCATTGGAATCCCAAGTTTGATAGCTAGTTTCTGCACAATCAATGGCTCCAAGGGGTTTTTCAGGGCGCTGAATCCAAATATGCAGTTAAAAAACCATTTTAACTGCTAAAAATCAAGATTTAACCTCATTTCTTCCGCCGGATTCCGTCACCGGAATCTCCAAAAAGTCGCATTATAGACAACTCCAAAAAATTTTCCAAAGCTGCAAGGACCATAAATAGGTGTAAGTCATTGTTTTTAATTTAATTTTTATTCTTTTACTGGATTTTTTTTTTTAATCTAATCTTTGAGAGGTATTTTTTTGACTTTTTAGGACATAGTACCGGAAAACCAAGAATTTGATTGTTGAGTCTTCTACCCAAACCACGGATTTTCAAAATTTTGAATAAATTTTAACTTCAATATTTGGAATAAGTTTACGAATTTGTCACCTCAACCTTTCCTCGAAATTGTATAAAATCTCTACAGCCATCCATATGGCGGGGTAGGAGAGGTCTAGACTAAGAATGCTCTTCTGTCATGGTCGATTCTTATTTCTAACTTCATAGAAAAGTTATTGCAACTTGACATGCTTAGGAGATAGCCAGATATAACAAAAGTTGTGATGACCAGATAGGGCCATCTCCAACACATGTCAGCCTCAATAACTTTTCTATGGGGTTGGAAATAGGAATCACCCTCTGTCATGCCTGGAAAAAGCAAATCAGCATGCCTGGAAAAAGCAGATCAGCTTACTAACATGAACCCTCTGCAAACCATTCTATTAATGGGACAAGTTGTTAATGGATCCAATTTTGCTGCACCATGACAATCCACACTCTGTTCTATTTATTTAAATAGTTTTAGATGGAGTTTCTGGTGTTTTGGTGTTTGAAATAGATTTGAAGTTATTTTATTTGTGTTGTTGTTTAACTGGTTTCATATTTTTTAAATGCATCTATCACATTCATAAAAATTTGGCCAATATTTTTAATTAAAAAATTTAAATGATAAATCACATTACTTAATTCAAAACTTTCATGATTCTGAGATTTAAATGATAATCCTATTAATTAGTTAGAAACCTTCTCCAATTAATTCTGTTAAAGGAGGAAGCTTTTTAAATATTTCTACTCACAGCAACCTCAGAAATTTTAAAATCTATTTTATGCCCCAACCCATCCTGGTTCTGCATTCCTCATAGATTATTCTAAAGGTAGAAATTGTACTTTTAGATGAATGTCCACCTCAAAATATAAATGCTATCTGTGGGCTATCCATAAAACAGTGTTTTAACAGGTATAATAATGTACAGGGACATTATCACATGACGAGAGCAGCACACCAGATCCAAAGCCGAGATGGAATCCGACGCCTGAACAGGTTCAGATTTTGGAAGAGATATTCAATTCTGGTAAGGTGAACCCTCCACGACAGGAAATTAAAAAAATCACCACTCAGCTGCAAGAATTCGGAGACGTTAGGGAGGCCAATATCTTCTACTGGTTCCAGAACCGAAAGTCCAGATCCAAACAAAAGCAACGACAACAGGCTGCACAGGGGTCTAGATCTAGCGCAGAGAGCACTAAATCAGATCAGCCAAAACAGAAAATTTTCTTCTTTGTACCATGGTGGAGAGATATTGTAGTAATATTTTTATTTTTTATTTTTTATTTGTTGTTAATTTCAATTTTTTTCCATGTAATTAATTATGTATTTCATTTTTCAAACCTTTAGTTTACATTTTTCAACTTTTAGTGCTTCAACTTGTAGCCAAAGATATTATATTGTAAAGATATCAATTTTATTCAAAGATAAGGTTCTAGATTATTTGGACAAGGTTCTAGATCATTTTAACAACTATATAAGATATGTGATATGAGCTCAACATGTCAGTTGTAGGAACTGAAATTGAGTGGGGAGGATAACATTCCTCCCAAAGACCTAATTTGAAACCTGAACCAATGCTATTTATTTGGAAAATTCTTCAATATGGATTTTATTTATAATGGTTTTTCCTTAAGAAGATGGGTACTTCACAACTTTGGGGATCTATTCAAATATGGATAGCATCATAAGATATCTTGAAAAGGATGGATCACCTCAAATTACTTAAGGATGGATGTTATAATTCATAAAAAGAAATTGGAAAGACTTTTAGAGAAGAAACTAGAACTAACAAAGTAGCCTCTAATAGTGGGTAGCATAATGAATAGATTCTAGATAACATTCGTAACAATAAGGATTGCAAACTTATCCTTGCAAGTGATATGTAAACTTATATGGATATTCCATTGGGCAATTGGCCACAACAAATTTAGATAGATATATTTGAAAATATGATACCTAGACCATGAGGCTTAATTTCTTCTTAGATTCATTAATTATTGTATTATTCTTATGCATATAATAGACAAAATATGGAGAATAGAGAACATCTAAACAAAAATCACAAACCAAAATCAACACAATATATGATCTAGGAAACCCTTACGGGAGAAAACAGAATTATAAGGTGAGGCTACAATGTCATCACTTTCTCTCAATGCAAGTTGTTGGAAGCACAAAAGTGTGATAGCTATCACACATGATCTACTACATAAACCATCTTTGTTGTATCTCTCTTTATTAACTCTCACCTACTTTACTCATCCATGGAACAAAACGAAATCAAATAGAATGGATCCCCTTTTCCTCCTAGTCGCTTGATTATGGCATGCCGTGATAGCCTGCTAGTAGTTAAGTTTGACTCCTCCAACTTTTAACTAGATTTAGAATATTGATTCTTTGTAACAACCCCTCGTTGATTTTCTATGTAGTAAAATAAGGCCAAGGTCATGGAACACATATTCCAAGCTAAATGATGGCCAAAACATTGAAATGGGTATCACTTGTGATTTATTAATGGCTATGAAAAATGGAAAATGCATTGGCAAAGGCAAAGAGGCATTAATTGACATTCCTTTATGAAACTAAAGGAAAATAGGAGAAAATGAAGGTGAAGAGACACTAATTTGCATGCAAGGGAAATTAGAAGAAAAATGAAGGAATATGAAGAAAATAGAGGTACCAATGATCACAAGGCCTCAAATAAATAGTTGATGACTTTTGTCAATTCAGTTTTAACTCTCTCCTTTCATTCTCACTTTCATACACTTGCAAACTTAGAGCATTCTTGGAGTATCCTTGGAGCACTCTAGCATTGGCTTGGATTGGAGAAACAAGGTAGAAGAAAGCAATGGAGTGCAAGGAAATAGTTGGATCAACAGTTACAGCTGGATTTCTTTGTAGGTAATAGGTTGCATATGTGATCTCTTTACTGGTTTGTGGACGAATGATGCATGCATGTGATTCCTTGGTTATGTGCTTTCAGTTGCATGAAAGATGGAAGATTGCCTATATTGATAGTGGTTTCGGCCTTGCCTTACCATTTTCTATATAGATATGGTGTTGTTAGTTTCCCACTTGTTTTTATGATTGGTGTTGAGTGTCCCTATGGTTGTAGGTTGGAACATGTTGGACACCTAATCCTCAATGGGTTAATGTGAAAGCCGAATGGACAAAAGGAGTCCAAGAGACCTTGGGATGTGAAACCCAATGGTCACATGTACTATAAATGTAAATCATTTGTTAATAAAAATTGTACTCACATGTTTTATCATTCATATTTATCTTGTTGCCCATGTATGTTTAACATGGTATCAGAGCAGGCGATTGTTGGTCCTGTTCCAATTTGAGCCACTTATTTTGTGGTCTCTATATGTATGTCAGTTCTGTCTTTCTCCTAATCAGAATTGAGCAGAATTGCCACCTTATAAAGCGTTTTACTGTTTGAAAACCTGCTAGTTCTGCCCATTACCTGTAACGCTCCATTAATTCATTGTTTGCCAGAAATCTGCTGCCTCTCCTACCTGGCACTGTATACGCTGCACCTGACTCTAGCTATTTCAAGACTCTCTTCCACATTACCTGAGCCGTCTACCATATTCCATATATAAAGTCCTGCCCCCTCCACAGTCGCTGTCAGGTCTGAACGCTACATTACTTGTGCTCTCTGGCTCTTTATAAACATTTCATACAAAGCACTGCTTGGTATAAGTTGGTGTCAGTGATCTGTTTTCTGATTGGCTATTCTGACATGGTAGCTATTCTGATTACTCGCTAATCCCCTCGGCAGTGGCAGAGAGATATCGGTCCTCTGACGCCGCTTTTCTTTATGCGTTGAGTCTCTGATTCCCTTACCTTGACATATGCGCCATTCCTACTCCTTTGTTGAAGCTACCAAATTCACTGCAAACGAATGCAAATGAAACATTGATGGGAATATCTGATTGAATGGGGGGTATTGGTGGTGGACTTGCTCGTGCCCAAGCTGCCTTCAGAGGACCTGCGTTTCATTATCAATGTCAATGCTTGATATGCATACGCTTCCAGCCTTAAGCCTTCCACTCGAGCACGGGACCTAAAGTGAATACCTCACTTTTAACTCCATCGACGTATCTGCAACTCCCGCCTCGATGCATTTTGCAGCAAGCTCTTGCCAATTAGAACTGCGGCTCCTCCTTTTGCCGATTTGAC
Organism: Pinus taeda; assembly: GCA_000404065.3. Classification (NCBI taxonomy): domain Eukaryota; kingdom Viridiplantae; phylum Streptophyta; class Pinopsida; order Pinales; family Pinaceae; genus Pinus; species Pinus taeda. Next base: position 36,644 of record APFE031531625.1, read on the forward strand.
CCTCTTTATTGCTCATGCGAGATTTTTCTTCACTACCATTTTATTTTGGGTCACCAAGTTCATTTGGGTTGGCTGGAATCTGCCATAAGCGGATTTTTGGGACTGCTTTTTCACCTGGACGCAGATATATTTGAACGCTGACACTTTCAACTGGTATTTGGACATAGATATAGTTGAACGTTGGTCGTTGTCACATCATGTTAGTGGTTCTTCAAGAGCTCATATGTTCTTTATAGAATTCTCTCCTCTGAAACACCTTGTTCTGTACCCCAGTATTAGATCTTTGGCATAGGATACTGTCTACTTGCAGTTGATATGTGGCATTGGATGTTCCTTTTGAGCTCCAGCTAGAGAACCATACCGGAACGACAGAATTTCATTCTGCACACATTATAAATATGCAAGGTTGTTTTGTATGCCTTAGAAATGCATAACGACATCAGAGTGACAGAATTTCATTCTGCACCAATTATAAATATGCAAGGTTGTTTGTATATCTTAAAAACACCTGTTTTAGTTATATATGTCAAAAATGCTTTGCTTTCAGCTATTTGAATATAGGTTCATAACTTTTCTTTCAATTTTTTTCATGGACGAAGGTTGCATGGCAAAAGTATACTGTACTTGTACATTCTGATATATGAATTTGAATTTAATTATTTAGCCAAAACAGACCATTTTCTTCTTTGTACAATGGGGAATGGGGGAGAGATATTGTAGTAATATTTTTATTTTTTATCTTTTCTTTTTGTTAATTTCAAATTTTTTTTTCCATGCAATTAATTATGTATTTCGTTTCTCAACCTTTAGTTTACATTTTTCAACTTTTAGTGCTTTAACTTGTAGTCAAAGATATTATATTGTAAAGATATCAATTTCATTCAAGGATAAGGTTTTAGATTATTCGGACAAGGTTTTAGATCATTTTAACAACTATATAATATATGTGATATGAGCTCAACATGTCACTTGTAGGAACTGAACTTGGCTGGGAGGATAACATTCCTCCCAAAGACCTAATTTGAAACCTGAACCAATGCTATTTATTGGGAAAATTCTTCAATATGGATTTTATTTATAATGGTTTTTCCTTAAGAAGATGGGTACTTCACAACTTTGGGGATCTATTCTCATATGGATAGCATCATAAGATATCTTGAGAAGGATGGATCCCCTCAAATTACTTAAGGATGGATGTTATAATTCATAAAAAGAAATTGGAAAGACTTTTAGAGAAGAAACTAGAACTAACAAAGTAGCCTCTAATAGTGGGTAGCATAATGAATTGATTCTAGATAACATTAGTAACAATAAGGATTGTAAACTTATCCTTGCAAGTGACATGTAAACTTATATGGATATTCCATTGGGCATTTGGCCACGACAAATCTAGAAATATATATTTGAAAATATGATACCTAGACCACGAGGCTTAATTTCTTCTTAGATTCATTAATTATTGTATTATTCTTATGCATAGACAAAATATGGAGAATATAGAACATCTAAACAAAAATCACAAACCAAAATCAACACAATATATGATCTAGGAAACCCTTACAGAGAAAATAGAATTATAAGGTGAGGCTACAATGTCATCACTTTCTCTCAATGCAAGTTGTTGGAAGCACAAAGCTGTGATAGCTATCACACATGAGCTACTACATAAACCATCTTTGTTGTATCTCTCTTTATTAACTCTCGGCTACTTTACTCATACATGGAACAAAATGAAATCAAATAGAATGGCTCCCTTTTTCCTCCTAATCGCTTGATTATGGCATGCCGTGATAGCCTACTAGTGGTTAAGTTTGACTCCTTCAACTTTTAACTAGATTTATAATATTGATTCTTTGTAACAACCCCTAGTTGATTTTCTATGTAGTAAAATAAGGCCAAGGTCATGGAACACATATTCCAAGCTAAATGATGGCCAAAACATTGAAATGGGCATCACTTGTGATTTATTAATGGCTATGAAAAATGGAAAATGCATTGGCAAAGGCAAAGACGCATTAATTGACGTTCCTTTATGAAACTAAAGGAAAATAGGAAAAAATGAAGGTGAAGAGACACTAATTTGCATGCAAGGGAAATTAGAAGAAAAATGAAGGAAAATGAAGAAAATAGAGGTAACAATGATCACAAGGCTTGAGATAAATAGTTGATGAATTTTGTCAATTCAGTTTTAACTCTCTCTTTTCATTCTTGCTTTCATACACTTGCACACTTAGAGCATTCTTGGAGTATCCTTGGAGCACTCTAGCATTGGCTTGGATTGGAGAAACAAGGTAGCAAAAAGAAACGAAGTGCAAGGAAATAATTGGATTATTTCTCTGCAGGTAATAGGTTGCATATGTGATCTCTTTACTGGTTTGTGGATGAATGATGCATACATGTGATTCCTTGGTGGATGAATGATGCATGCATGTGATTCCTTGGTTATGTGCTTTCAGTTGCATGAAAGATGGAAGATTGCCTAGATTGATAGTGGTTTCAGCCTTGCCTTACCATTTTCTGGATAGATATGGTGTTGTTAGTTTCCCACTTGTTTTTATGATTGGTGTTGAGTGTCCCTATGGTTGTAGGTTGGAACATGTTGGACACCTAATCCTCAATGGATTAATGTGAAAGCCGAATGGACAAAAGGAGTCCAAGAGACCTTGGGATGTGAAACCCAACGGTCACAACATGTACTGTAAATGTAAATCATTTATTAATAAAAATTGTACTCACATGTTTTATCTTTCATATTTATCTTTGTTGGTCCTGCTCCAATTTGAGCCACTTATTTTTTGGTCTCTATATTTATGTCAGTTCTGTCTTTCTCCTAATCAGAATTGAGCAGAATTGCCACCTTATAAAGCATTTTATTGTGTGCAAACCTGCTAGTTCTACCCATTACCTGTAGCTCTCCATTAATTCATTGTTTGCCAGAAATCTGCTGCCTCTCCTACCTGGCACTGTATACGCTGCATCTGACTTTGGCTATTTTAAGACTCTCTTCTACATTACATGTGCCCTTTGTCTGCCATATTCCATATATAAAGTCATGCCCCCTCCACAGTCGCTGCTAGGTCTGAACGCTGCATTACATGTGCTCTCTGGCTCTCTATAAACATTTCATACAAAGCGCTTCTTGGTATACGTTGGTTTCAGTGATCTATTTTCTGATTGGCTATTCTGACATGGTAGCTATTCTGATTACTCGCTAATCCCCTCGGCAGTGGCAGAGACATACCGATCCTCTGACGCCACTTTTATTTATGCGTTGAGTCTCTGATTCCCTTACCTTGACATATGCGCCATTCCTACTCCTTTGTTGAAGCTACCAATTTCACTGCAAACGAATGCAAATGAAACATTGATGGGAATATTTGATTGAATGGGGGGTATTGGTGGTGGACTTGCTGGTGCCCAAGCTGCCTTTAGAGGACCCGCGTTTCATTATCAATGTCAATGCTTGATATGCGTACACTTCCAGCCTTAAGCCTTCCACTCCAACACGGGACCTAAAGCGAATACCTCGCTTTCAACCCCATCGATGTAACGGATGTGGCATCTGCAACTCCTGCCTCGATGCATTTTGCAACAAGCTCTTGCCGATTAGAACCGCGGCTCCTCCTTTTTCCGATTTGACTCTCTTTATTGCTCATGCGAGATTTTTCTTCACTACAATTTTATTTTGGGTCACCAAGTTCATTTGGGTTGGCTGGAATCTGCCATAAGCGGATTTCTAGGACTGTTTTTTCACCTAGACGCAGATATATTTATACGCTGACACTTTCAATTGGTATTTGGACGTAGATATAGTTGAATGTTGGTCATTGTCACATCATGTTAGTGGTTCTTCAAGAGCTCATACGTTCTTTATAGAATTCTCTCCTCTGAAACACCTTGTTCTGTACCCCAGTATTAGATCTTGGTCATAAGCTATTGTATACTTGCAGTTGATATGTGGCATTGGATGTTCCTTGAAGAGCTTGTTATCAGTCGAGCTTAAGGCTCTTGATTCTTGTTTAAATCTGTCTCTATTCTTTTATTTATTATCCCTCCTACTTATACCTAGTTGCTGCTCTAGTAAGCATTTTCAGTAGAGTAAATTTTGAGACAGGCACTGGTGACTGGAGGTAATGCACAAGTAGAAGGTTCTGAAGTAGTACATGTTCCATATCTATTATCTTTCCTAGGTCTTGTCAACAGGCATCAAAATGGGTTGTTCTGATTGCATAGGTAACGAGACATCAAGTCTATGTAACAACATGTGGTTACAATCTGCTTCAGTTTGAAAAAGCTTAGTTTTTCCCTTAGCATGCACTTGTGCAATAAAATTTTAGTTAGCAACTCCTTCCTCGGTGGCAAGCAAGGGTGAATTGTTGTTAAAGAGCAGGGTCTTCACTTGTATGATGGTGCGTTGTATGTCTTGAAACTCTACTGGTGGCACTGCCCAGGCAACTGATAAAGTAGATTTCTTTCCCTTTTAGTGGCTTATTGAAGGAACTAACAATCGTTTCCCTCATTTAGGAGATAGTTTGAATACCTAGTGAAAGTTTCAAGCTAGTTTCATTGTGGGCCGAGTTACATTTTCTTCTTGGGTTGTGTATCACTCAAAGATTAGAGCATATGGTTTATAGGAGGTGAAGTATTGTTCTCAAGGGGACACATTTTGTTTCTCGCTATGCCTGCATATTACCACAATTCAGAGTTGAAGTGGCTTGGGTGTTAAAACACCCACTGTCATATAGTGTGGACTTGTGCTTCCATTTATGGGCAGTGTATTTCTCAAGCTAAGCATGGAGTTGTCATGAGCTATAACTGCTATATGTATCTATACTAATGGCTATCATCAAATATTAGGTTCCATATCAAAAAAAAAAAATGTTATGAGTTGATTTTATTCAACTCATGTTTTGTTTTTCATAAATATTTCTTATAGGTGATGGCCATGGACAAATTTGGAAGTCTTGTGTATAAAAATAGGGACCATTAATGTTGCAGGCTTCAAATCCAAAGAAGAATAAATTCCCTTCCTCACAGGCCAAGTTTTTCACTATTGAGTTCGAACTGGGAGAAAGAAGTAACATGGTATGGTTTTTTGAGTTTGAACAAAATTATGGCATTCAAAGAGTGAAGTTAGCATATAAAAGGATTTTCCAATAGGAACACATACTGGTACTTTGGCAATTTTCAATAAATTTAAGTTAAGTTTGACTCCTCCAACTTTTAACTAGATTTAGAATATTGATTCTTTGTAACAACCCCTCGTTGATTTTCTATGTAGTAAAATAAGGTCAAGGTCATGGAACACATATTTCAAGCTAAATGATGGCCAAAACATTGAAATGGGTATCACTTGTGATTTATTAATGGCTATGAAAAATGGAAAATGCATTGGTAAAGGCAAAGAGGCATTAATTGACATTCCTTTATGAAACTAAAGGAAAATAGGAGAAAATGAAGGTGAAGAGACACTAATTTGCATGCAAGGGAAATTAGAAGAAAAATGAAGGAATATGAAGAAAATAGAGGTACCAATGATCACAAGGCTTCAAATAAATAGTTGATGACTTTTGTCAATTTAGTTTTAACTCTCTCCTTTCATTCTCACTTTCATACACTTGCAAACTTAGATCATTCTTGGAGTATCCTTGGAGCACTCTAGCATTGGCTTGGATTGGAGAAACAAGGTAGAAGAAAGCAATGGAGTGCAAGGAAATAGTTGGATCAACAGTTATAGCTGGATTTCTTTGTAGGTAATAGGTTGCATATGTGATCTCTTTACTGGTTTGTGGACGAATGATGCATGCATGTGATTCCTTGGTTATGTGCTTTCAGTTGCATGAAAGATGGAAGATTGCCTAGATTGATAGTGGTTTCGGCCTTGCCTTACCATTTTCTATATAGATATGGTGTTGTTAGTTTCCCACTTGTTTTTATGATTGGTGTTGAGTGTCCCTATGGTTGTAGGTTGGAACATGTTGGACACCTAATCCTCAATGGGTTAATGTGAAAGCCGAATGGACAAAAGGAGTCCAAGAGACCTTGGGATGTGAAACCCAATGGTCACATGTACTATAAATGTAAATCATTTGTTAATAAAAATTGTACTCACATGTTTTATCTTTCATATTTATCTTGTTGCCCATGTATGTTTAACATGGTATCAGAGCAGGCGATTGTTGGTCTTGTTCCAATTTGAGCCACTTATTTTGTGGTCTCTATATGTATGTCAGTTCTGTCTTTCTCCTAATCAGAATTGAGCAGAATTGCCACCTTATAAAGCGTTTTACTGTTTGAAAACCTGCTAGTTCTGCCCATTACCTGTAACGCTCCATTAATTCATTGTTTGCCAGAAATCTGCTGCCTCTCCTACCTGGCACTGTATACGCTGCACCTGACTCTAGCTATTTCAAGACTCTCTTCCACATTACCTGAGCCCTCTACCATATTCCATATATAAAGTCCTGCCCCCTCCACAGTCGCTGCCAGGTCTGAACGCTACATTACCTGTGCTCTCTGGCTCTTTATAAACATTTCATACAAAGCACTGCTTGGTATACGTTGGTGTCAGTGATCTGTTTTCTGATTGGCTATTCTGACATGGTAGCTATTCTGATTACTCGCTAATCCCCTCGGCAGTGGCAGAGAGATATCGGTCCTCTGACGCCGCTTTTCTTTATGCGTTGAGTCTCTGATTCCCTTACCTTGACATATGCGCCATTCCTACTCCTTTGTTGAAGCTACCAAATTCACTGCAAACGAATGCAAATGAAACATTGATGGGAATATCTGATTCAATGGGGGGTATTGGTGGTGGATTTGCTCGTGCCCAAGCTGCCTTCAGAGGACCTGCGTTTCATTATCAATGTCAATGCTTGATATGCATACGCTTCCAGCGCCTTCCACTCGAGCACGGGACCTAAAGTGAATACCTCACTTTTAACTCCATCGACGTATCTGCAACTCCCGCCTCGATGCATTTTGCAGCAAGCTCTTGCCAATTAGAACTGCGGCTCCTCCTTTGCCTATTTGACTCTCTTTATTGCTCATGCGAGATTTTTCTTCACTACCATTTTATTTTGGGTCACCAAGTTCATTTGGGTTGGCTGGAATCTGCCATAAGCAGATTTCTGGGACTGCTTTTTCACCTGGACGCAGATATATTTGAATGCTGACACTTTCAACTGGTATTTGGACATAGATATAGTTGAACGTTGGTCGTTGTCACATCATGTTAGTGGTTCTTCAAGAGCTCATATGTTCTTTATAGAATTCTCTCCTCTGAAACACCTTGTTCTGTACCCCAGTATTAGATCTTTGGCATAGGATACTGTCTACTTGCAGTTGATATGTGGCGTTGGATGTTCCTTGAAGAGCTTGTTATTAGTCGAGCTTAAGGCTCTTGATTCTTGTTTAAATCTGTCTCTATTCTTTTATTTATTATCCCTCCTACTTATACCTGGTTGCTGCTCTAGTAAGCATTTTCAGCAGAGTAGATTTTGAGACAAGCACTGGTGACTGGAGGTAATGTACAAGTAGAAGGTTCTGAAGTAGTACATGTTCCATATCTATTATCTTTCCTAGGTCTTGTCAACAGGCATCAAAAGGGGTTGTTCTGATTGCATAGGTAACGAGGCATCAAGTCTATGTAATAACATGTGGTTACAATCTGCTTCAGTTTGAAAAAGCTTAGTTTTTCCCTTAGTGTGCACTTGTGCAATAAAATGTTATTTAGCAACTCCTTCCTCGGTGGCAAGCAAGGGTGAATTGTTGTTAAATAGGAGGGTATTCACTTGTATGACGGTGTGTTGTATGTCTTGAAACTCTGCTGGTGGCACTGCCCAGGCAACTGATAAAGTAGATTTCTTTCCCTTTTAGTGGCTTATTGAAGGAACTAACAATTGTTTCCCTCATTTAGGAGATAGTTTGAATACCCAGTGAAAGTTTCAAGCTAGTCTCATTGTGGGCCGAGTTACATTTTCTTCTTGGGTTGTGTATCACTCAAAGACTAGAGCATATGGTTTATAGGAGGTGAAGTATTGTTCTCAAGGGGACACATTTTGTTTCTGGCTATGCCTGCATATTACCACAATTCAGAGTTGAAGTGGATTGGGTGCTAAAACATGCGCTGTCATATAGTGTGGACTTGTGCTTCCATTTATGGGCAGCGTATTTTTCAAGATAAGCATGGAGCTGTCATGAGTTATAACTGCTATATGTATCTATACTAATGGCTATCATCAAATATTAGGTTCCATATCAATACACACACACATATATATATATATATATGTGTGTGTGTGTGTGTGTGTGTGTGTGTGTGTGTTATGAGTTGATTTTGTTCAACTCATGTTTTGTTTTTCATAAATCTTTCTTACAGGTGATGGCCATGGACAAATTTGGAAGTCTTGTGTATAAAAACAGGGACCATTAATGTTGCAGGCTTCAAATCCAAAGAAGAATAAATTCCCTTCCTCATAGGCCAAGTCTTTCACTGTTGAGTTCGAACTGGGAGAAAGAAGTAACATGGTATGGTTTTTGAGTTTGAACAAAATTATGCCATTCAAAGAGTGAAGTCAGCATATAAAAGGATTTTCTAGTAGGAACACATACTGGTACTTTGGCAATTTTATTTGCAGCAGGTGTTGAGATATAAAAGTTTTCAATAAATTTGCATTGTTTAATTTGTTGGTTCCTTGCAAATTTTGGGAAAGAAAGAATTAGTGTTGAATACTTAAGTTGCTTCCTGGTATGCTTCAAGACATTGCAGAAGGCTCAAAGTTTGTATACTTGCAGTATTTCCAATTAACATAATTTTGTTGCTCTTGTGTATCATGCAAAATACAAGCAACCTGTAGATTTTGAGGTCGAAGAGATATAAACACAATCTATATATATAGTGCATTGGTTACTTGATTCGGTTGCTTCATAAAGAGTTTGGTGGGTTGATTACAATCTTTTATGGAGAAACGTTTTGTCAGTTGTATTGTCAGAACATAATGCTGGTCATGAGTAAACTCTTATTTTTATGTAATGGATTGTAATTGGTGCTTGTTGGTTGCACATTGATCATTTGCTAACATTTATAAAGGATATTGTTGTGTACTGTGAGTGGGTATTACTTTTCTGCATTGAGTAGTAGTAGTGATCGTTTTTAAGGTGTAATTTTGACATTAAAGAAAAAATGACTAGAATCAATGAAGTATTAGAGTTCCTCAAAACTCTCATAATTTCTACTACTCATGATACATTAAAATTCATCAAAGTTTCTCTCACAGACATTTAGGTCTATCTACAAAATGCACAAGATAATATTGATTTTTTGTAGCTTGAGACAAAGCTATAGCATGAAGAATTACAACAGTGGAGTCATCATTCTGAACTTGTTTCTATTCAGAAGATTGAAATAGACTCCCATAAACAATAAGATAATAATTTTACAGTTGGTTTAGATTTAATACCCAATAAAGAAGAAATTGTACATGCAGATGCAGAAACTCAGTCTGCACTTCCCAAACCCATCATCAGACCTTGGGAACAAATTGTCCACAACAAGCACAGAACCGGTCTTGGATATGAGAAGGACTTGTCCTTTCATATTCTAAACTACTCAAAGCCCATTCAGTTTCAGATTGTTGGATTCATTCATGACAGTTCACCCGCTCCTCATGACAGTTCAATTTCAGCTGTTCCAAACTCTGCCCATCTTCCACAACAACAACAGATTGTGAAATTCCAACACTGTGACTGAATTGGCCATTTGAAAGATCACAGTTTTGATCTTCATCCATGTAGGCATTGTCATAAAACCACCCATTATTCACACATATGCTTCAGAGACAAACGTCCTGCAAGAACAAAGATTCATCTTGCATGGATCGCTTCTTGGCAATGGGCATCAACAAGAAAGAAGATATTCCAATCACATGTCAGAAATTCTTCCAAAGTATTGAACAGTGTTGCAGTTGAGTTTTCTCCATCATCTCACCTTGTATTTGACAGGGGGGAAATGATGGTCATATACAAGCTTCAAAGTCACATCAAGCGAGCCTGAGCCACAACCTGCCACACTAGTTTCAGAGTTGTAGCCAGAAACAAAGATACCCCTAAGCACGCCTCCAGTTGGTAATCTGGGACACTTCCTCTAGCAGAAGACTTCAACTTCTTGCCTTTTTTTGGAAGAGTTCTAGGAATTGCATTAAGCATTCCAGAGTTGTTGGTCATCCTTAAACCATCACAGGTTGAGACATCCCTTTTCAGGTTGAAGTTCCCCCTTTTATGCGAGGAGAGACCTCCCTTTATTGGTTGAAGGTTTCCATCTTCAAAACAATAGGAGCACTTCCTCTAGCAGAAGACTTCAGCTTCTTGCCAGTTTTGGAAGAGTTCCGGGAATTGTACTAAGCGTTCCAGTGTTGGTGGTCATCCTTATACCATCGCCCTTTATACCAACATTTTAGAGAGCACATTCAGCCCAGTGCTTCCATGCATTTTTGCACATTTTGTATTGCAACTCCCTTCTTGGACTCATACATAACCCTTCAGATTAAGGGGGGGAATGTTGGACAGCTAATCCTCAATGGGTTAGTGTGGAAGTCGAATGGACAAAAGGAGTCCAAGAGACCTTGGGATGTGAAACCCAATGGTCACAACATGTACTATAAATGTAAATCACTTGTTAATAAAAATTGTACTCTCATGTTTTATCTTTCATATTTATCTTTCTACCCATGTGTGTTTAACAGAACAAATGATCTGGAAGCCCTAGAACAACTTTGGTTGAGTTACTAGTTCCTAGAGCTATAGGTTGGAATAAATGCTTTGGAACCGTTGTTGGGTTGAGTTACTATTTCCTCGAGTTGTGGTTGGAACAAACACTCTCGATCTCTGGAAGATTTTGGGTTGAGTTACTAGTTCTTGGAGCATTGGACAACTTAAGTAGAGACCAATCTAGCTGATGTTACTAATTTATGGTTTGTAGAAGTGGAATCATTGCAGTAGAGGGTTGAGGTGGTTTGGCCTCTAGAAGCCTTAGTTTGGTTTTGTTTTGGTTTAACACATGAGCTCCCACATTTGTACTTGGAATATGGCATGGGGTGATTGAATGAAAGAGAGATTTGGTTCAACCCTATCTATGGTTGGGTTGTTTGTGGAAGTCCCTAACTTGGTTTCAATTTTCATATGTCAATAAGAGCTATTTTCCAATCATAATCTATGAGCAATTATGTTGGTTATCATGATGGCATTATGGCTTAATTTCCATGGTAACTTTATATTCTCGTTTATATGCTAAGTTATATGTTGGTTATATGATGTACTCTACGTATGGCTCTTGATATGTTTTTTATAAGTTAATGAATGGTTGAGGAATACAAGTGCTAACAAGTGTTATTGTAGCTGGTTAGAGAGGGCATAAATCCTTCTTCGTGATTCTCAAATGAAATTCAAACCTTCACATTTAGATATGCAATCATGACCTATAACTTAATTATTTTCAATATGTTTTATGAAATGTTTGTTGTGTAATAAACATGTCCTAGTCAATATCTTGTTCAAGTTTGTCATGGTTAGCTTGTTATCATGTTAATCTATTTTGGAAACTGATAGGAAATTATGGGTATTGGTTTAGAGGATTTCTTGAAAAAGAAACATGGATCTCGTAACTACTAGAACATAACTAGAAATTTTCGTTCATAATCACATGGAGGCAGGCCTATGCATGTGACTGAGACCTCATCACCACACCCATGTTGTGTTGTGTATGTGGTTGGGAAGATGCTATGGTAAGAAGAGCCCTAGCTTAGGGATTGAGCACCTAGAGTGGTTTGTAGGACCTTGAGTCAGCTATAGTCCCTGAGGGTTGTCTATAAAGTTGTCGGTGTGACAACCCCACTTCTATAACTAGAACTTGGAGGTTGAGTCATATCATAGTGACACTCATCTCATGTTTACCCTTTCAAGCTTAGAAAAGTGGGTAATTGTGAGAGGGATTGTTCCAGATTAGTATCGAAGCTTTCAGGTTCTAAAATTCGGACTCGATGGGCTAATGCATATGGTTAGACATACATGTGAATTATTTATGTGTTCATCATGCATGCATGTAGGTTACTTCTTGTAATGATCATGACATTTATGTATGAGTTGATATCCTTGTGAAAATTATTTCATCCTAGTCTCGATTTACTTTAGCATTTAAAGATCGGATAGAGTTTGGTGAGCATTGGGTATTGGAGGAATTCATTAAGAAGTTGAAACATTGTTATGAGTAGTCAAAGAAAAAATCCAAGTCCAACATGGATTGGAGAGGGAATGAGAAGAATAAAGGAAAATGGGTTAAGAAGTGAGGAAGAACTCAAGATGCAAGTGATAAGGAGAACATATCATGTTATAAGAAGTTCAATGTAGTTTATAGAGGACATGAGTCTCAGATTAAGGAGAAAGATAAGGGCAATTGTAGGAAGCCTTTTCAGGTGTTGGACTTTTGGAGGAGAGAATCACAAGAGAGATTTTCCATAGGATCAAGGTGCCAGGCTTCAAATTTACATTGCTCAAGAGGCACAGACAATTGGAGACATTGGTCATTGTATTCCGCATATTTAGGCAATGGAAGACAACAAGCATGCTTATCATCAAGCAACCATTATTGAGATGGAAGGTAAGATTCATGATACATTTTTTTCTATTTTGATTGACCCTAGATATAACTATAGTTATATCAGCCCTAGCCTAGTGGATAAGTGTTGCTTGAATAAGGAAGTGCATGCAAATTTTGGTTGGTGCATCTAACTACATGGACCAAGAGAAGAGTTTATCATTGGGTGATATTTTGTACATTTGAGCTGAATGGTATGCCTATGTCAGCACATCTAAATGTGATTCCTTTTCATTCATATGATATGCTTTTAGGTATGGACTGGTTATTCATTCACAAGACTAAAGTGGATTTATATGAAAAGGCTATTGAATGATTGGATGATGATGGAGAAAGGATAATCTTGAAAGGAAAGAAGAATCCTACATTAGTAAGGATGGCTACAACTATGGAAGAAAAGCACAGACACCAGAAAGGATGCTTATTATTTCTAGTGCATATTTCCAATGGCAAAGGGAAGGACGTGGAGGATGATGAAGTATTGAAGAAGTATTTGGTGTTGCACCGATTTCAAGATGTGTTTCCGGTAGAGATTGCAGTGTTACCGCCTCATAGGGAACTGTACTTATCTATTGATTTGATGCTAGGGGAAACACCAATAGAAAAGGCACCTTATAGGATGATTACTTTAGAGTTGGTGGAATTAAAGTTGTAGCTGAAGGAAATGCTAATGATAATACGTAAGGTTGGGTATGTCACCTTAGGGTGCACCAATATTATTTGTAATGAAGAAGGGTGGTACTCTCAGATTGTGCAATGATTATAGGAAGTTGAAAAAGGTGACCATCAAGCAAAGGTATCCATTTTTGCATATTGTTGACTAGTTTGATCAATTGAAGGGAGAAACAATGTTCTTGAACATTCACTTGAGATCTAGATATCATCAAGTTCACATCAAAGAATAATAGATTTACAAGATTTCATTATGTACCAGTTATGCGAATTATGAGTTCGTAGTGATTCCTTT
>APFE031531654.1:8423-37263 GCA_000404065.3 Pinus taeda
GTATTTTTTTACAAGATTCTATCATTTTCAATATTTGATAAGTTGAGGGTCAAAATAAATTTATATTAAGTTTAATTTTATTAAAAAAATAATATTCCTAAGTTAACAAAAAGAGAGACACTACAAGTGTCAACTCTGTGTTGAACATGAGAGGAATTACACCTCCTCCACCTTGATCAACAAACCAATAAAATGTTTTAACCATCAATTTTTTTTTTCAATTGTGTTAAATGATATCCACATAATTAACATTAAAATATTTTACTTAACATGGCTATTAATATTTTATTTATGACCAACATTGTCCACATTAAAATGTTTTATTGTTACTAATATATTTTTAAATATGTCTAAGGAACTTAGCTCGAGTGGTATGTTACAAGTTTCATGTCCTCAATTGAGTGGATTTAAGTCTCTGATAAACTGACCCTTGTGGCATTTATGAAATATTTGTTCTACCTAGTGAAAGCATATATCCATGTCATAGAATATCTCTCTCCCCTACTCTCTCCATATATATATATATATATATATAGATATAGATATACACACACACACACACACTTATATTGAAATATTTTATTTATAATCCACGTTGATCATTTTGTTAACAATATTTTTTAAATGCCACATATAAAGTCCATATCAAGGATTGAATAAATTGCACATCTCCCTCTGTTGATGGCAATGGACCCGCCAACATGTAAGGGGATCTCCTCGGTAAGAAGTCCCAATTAGACCTCAAACCGTTTGGTGTAGGAGTCCCAGCGGTGAGTCATAAAGTAATGCCTTGACTGTGATGTCGCACAGAGGCAAGTAAGATAACTCTGTCAGTAGCAAGGGTGTGACTACTGTAGTGAGTCAAGGAAGGTGTATGAGAGGTTCTAACATATGTGGGTTGAGATGAGTGCACCCTTTGGCAGCTTGTAACAGTACTCAACTAGGAAGGGAACACACGTGCGGAGATGCATCACAAGATGGAAATTAGGTCAACTGACAATCCAATGCGATGGTTAAACCAACATCACATCTACAACAAGATTCATATAATTGCATACAAAAAAATTCATACACAACTACGTAAGTTAAACAACATACATTGCTACAACAACTAGAACATTCCAACTACAATAACAACATATGCATGAAAACATGTTGGCTTTTATTATATAAAGAAGTGTAAGTTCCAATCATACAATACATCCATGTAAACCCGCTAGCCCCAACAGTGGAATGTTATAGCCACATCCGCCTACTTCTCCAAAGAGATGTACTAGCTCCGTGCAGTGGAGAAGCCAAAGCGCGTTACAATATTGTCCAAGCTCTCTCTAAAATAGTCTTATCGGAAGCTTGGCTAACCAAAAAGCCTCTACAATGAGTTATGAGGTTCTATTTATAGCAAAGGGTGGGGTGACCCTTGACATTCCCCTTTGTGACAATTCAACTACCCTCATGATAAGTCACCTACTCTATGGTTGTTACATCCAACTATTGACACTTGACTTACACTTTGACATGAAGTTACACTACAATGCACATGTACTCATGTGAGACAACATGGCTTGAGCAATCCATGCAAGACATCACTGACACTTGATCCGTTGTGATGAGACCAACTCTTTGACATGCTTTTGATAGTGAAGGTGGTGAGTTGATGCCAAGCTTGGTCATTTGTGATGGTGTGCATGCACCCCATGGTGACATCTTGTCGAAGCAAACTCTTTCTTCCGTTGCAACCAGTGCATTGGTTTGGCCCTTTCATCCAACTCGCCTGTTAACATGTGTATGGTCTTCTGGGTGTGGTTGAACCGACAACACACTACTGCATAGTGTCTGTGCTAATATTTAGGTGTGCGCTAGTGGTCATGCGCATCAACTTGTTGAAGTACATGTTCAGCTCCAGTTGGACTTGCTTCTTGTCTTCCCCTTGGTGAGAGTGTTGAATGGGTTGGATCGCATGCGTGCACACAATGAAATGCATGTTGCTGAATCCCTTGCATGTGATCAATAGCATTGCTCACCATGTCTACTCTGTGCCAGCTACTGGGATAGATCTATAACTTGTACGTGTGCAGTTTCATCCATGAGTGCATGTTGCATCCACTATTGTTCTTGTTCCTGTTGCGACTCATTCGTCTATCTGTGCAACTTCATGTTCTTCCTTGAGTCGTTGCTTCAGCACATGCAACTCCTTCTTTGTTCTAGTATCTATCTTCATGCAATCTACATGTCACGTTGTCACCTCATAGCCTGAGCCTCCAAATTTGCTTTCACCATCAGTGGATCTACTTGAGCTTGCAACTTTGTTTCGTCTCTTTGTTGTCAACAACCTTCCTCTTGCATTCGTTGTATTCACTGCGTTCATTGCATTCGGTGCATTCGATATGCTGCCTTTAGCTATTATTCATGATGTTGCTCCTTGTGATGTTACTGTTGTCATATCTTTATGTCCTTGTCTATGAACAACTTGATATCTTCATGAGTAGGCGATCTCATAAACATTTGATTAACTGCATGTCTCTGTGTGCTCTGAACAATGTCTTCGACTCTACTTTCTTGGAAACCATTGTACCTGTACTGCTGAGAGGTAAATGAACACCTGTGATGCCTTGAGACATGACAACACTCATGGCAAGCAATCTATCAGTCGAAAACTAAATTGAACTGGAGAACTGACTTGCAACATACCTGTGTGGCTGATCATGAAGGTTATGCAATTTCAGCCGAGAGGTCGGGAGACTGATTGCCAAGACTACAAAAGGCACAGTTTGGGATGCTGGGAGATTGGTTGACTGCTAGAACTATGCAATGCACAGTCCAGTCTAGATGCCGACTGCTGGAAGTGCATAATGTGCAATATTAGCTGGCAATGGCTACAGGCTCAGTCACTACATTGCGCAATTTTCTGGGCCAGCAGTCACTGTCCCTCAAAAATATGAAAAACAGTCATGGCAGACAGTGCCTTGGTAGAAATTTGAATTTCCTGAGAGGAAGACAAAGCCTTCCCTCTCAGGATTTCCCAATGTTTTCTTAGTGAGGCAAAGTCTGGGCCAAGGCTGCCTAGACTCGCCAATGGGAAACTGAAAGAGGATGTGAGTGCGAATGCATGGTGATATTGAGTGTAAGCATAAGTGAATGATCTTACATGCAAATGACGAGTGACATATTCAAAAAATGAAACAACATGCATGTGGGTGAGGTGAGTTGCCGAATCGGCGACCATTTGTGAAAAATAGTTTCATGCATGCTAGAACAGTGAGACAACAATGAAAAATGAGACAGTGCTAGGACAAGCTAATATACATGTAAACGATAGCAAGTGCTCAAAGAAAAAAAATACTCATACAAGAGAAAACACAACAACCAACAGAAATGCAACACAAGTCATGGAAAGCGGGCTTACCCCAAAACAACTGAGCTGAATGTGCTGGTAGCTCCTAGATGTGATGTGGGATGTCTTGGGTGTGGAGCCTGATTATCTTCTGTATTCAAAGGTTTCAGCCGAATGCATACCATAGGAAATTTGTACACCAGTCCACGTGAGGGTGTGCGGGGGGGCTAATCCCCCCCGGCTAGGGGGTCCGGGGGTTAGCAGTCCCTCGGCGAGGGTTTGGGGGCAATGCTCCCAAAGCTAAAAACAGATGTAAAATTTCCTTGTAAGAGTATAGTAATTTCTAGTCAATCTAGGCCATTCATTAGGCGGATGATATGACGGTGGAAGTTATGTCTAATTTAGGGTGTTTTGCCCTAGAAGGCAACCCCTCGCTAGATATGAGGGAATTGTATTTCATTTATGTAGATCTGTATTTTGAGTGAGGAAGAGAGAAGAGATTGAGAACGAAGAGGGTGCTACAACAGATATGTTGTAGGTTGTATCTCTTTAAAGTTTGTTGGATAATATAAAAGGAAGGACTAGTTGTTTCTCCGTGGATGTAGCCCAAATTGGGTGAACCACGTATATCTATGTATCTCTTGTTTTATGTGCTTTATGTGTTTATATTTCTGCAATATTTTATGTGTTCCATTGCTCTGTAACATATAATTTTCTAATAGGATGTTAGGGCTACAAGGTTGATGTGAGGAATGAGCTTTGCAACATCCGGTTTATGAGTTTTGATAACATCGAGGTTGTGACATGCATGCCACAAATCTAGGGAAAGCGACACTTGGTGGGAGGTTTATGAAATGATCCTTGCATGTAACCTCCAACTGCTAAAAATAGATCCCTGAAATAAGGGATGCCTTTGCATGCTGCCTTGGGAAAAGCAGCCCATGCATGCAAGTCAATTTTGCTTGGAGGGAACCGGTTAACTCAGCTACACATAAAAGAGACTACTCAACTGCTGGTAGAAAATGTGCATTTCTGGCTGGGATGCTGAGCTAGCTTCCCAGGATATTTGTGCAATTTCTAAGCAAAGTAGCTGACTGTTGCCCAAATTTATGAAAATTCTAGGCTAAGCAGCCCTGCGGGGGAAAATTGTGCAATTTGTTTTGTGAGGGTTGACTGGCAGAATTGCGCAATTCTTGAGCCTAGTAGGCTCCCAGTTAGGATTGCGCAATTTCTAGAGGGAAGTTTGGTTTCCCTCCAGAATTGCGCAATTTCTTGCAGGAGCTGCTCAACTTGGAGCTGGACCAAGTCCAGGTGATCAGCCTATGAGGAGAGTGCATCAGGCTATGATTGACAGGCTACCATTGTGCAAGAAAAATACTGAAGCTTGAGAACTTGATGAAGCAAGGCAAGTTGTTGTGAAAAGTTGGAAGGGAGGCTCCAAAACGAAGCTAAGGCAGAATTTTGGAGGGTGGTTGAAGCCGCTACAACATTTGGCGACACACTAGTAGAACTCCATCTCTCTAAATGGACCTTGTTCGTGAAAAGCAAGTCTAACACCTTCAGAAGTATTCTTCAGTTCTCAGCTCCTCTTGGTTTCATAGTAGCTTGATTGTAAGATGTAGCATCTACCAAACTCTTAGTTGATTGATACACATTCCAAGCCAAGTCAACACAGTTGTTTCAATTAGGTTTGAGGGGTATATTGATGCAAAAGAAATATAGTTTTCAGAGTCTTAGTTTCATCTCTAGTGTTGCTTTGCTACCAGCAGGTCTAGACAGTACCCTGGTAGAGTCGCATTGGAACACAAGCATGGATCCACTACCAGCAAGCTTGGCAGTACCCCAATAGAGTTAATTGCATCACCTCTATATGCAGGAAGCCTTTATCTTCTTTCACCTGATTCAATTTTCATTTTTTTCAAACATTTTTCACTTGTTTTTCATTTTTATTTTTTCAACTATGCATAACACTTATTCATTTCAGAGGTAGAAGAGGGATCCCAACATATTGAGAGAAGAAGAGGTTGTTCCAGTAGGGAAGTAGTTTATTATATCTCTAATGTGCCTGTTTAGGTTTTCCCCCTCACCTTACTCTACTTGACTGAGCTGACAAGGGTTAACCCAAAAACAACCGACTAGAGAAGGTGACACTAGTTAGCGTGCAAGTGTCATGTTTTCACTAAGGTTCACATAGAATAATACGTATTTTCCTTCAATGTATCATGGACCAAAACTAACAAGTTCTTCTTACAGAGGCAAGATGACAGATAACCAAGTAGTGCTAGTTGTACAAGCCCTCTAGTACTTCACCCGACTCGTTTCAAGAGTCATACATGGTTTCATGTTAAACAAACCTATGACGAAACAAGCGAACTAACAAAAAACAAAGCAAAGCAAGAGCAAAAAAAGATAGAAAGCAAGCAAGTAAGCCAACAAGCAAGCAGACAAAAAAAAAAACAAAGAAAGCAAACACTACTACTCCTAAGCTAACAGTGTATGGGTCATCTCACATGAAGTGATACTTCCAATGCAACCACCAGCGCATTGGTTGACCCATGTTGATGAAGGCATGGTTCGCGAACAAGACAACTGTGCCAACCAGCGAACAAGAAAGATGTAATAGTGAAGAAAAACACACTTCGAGCTTACAAGTGACCATAGAACAAAGATGAGTGAAAGTGCATGACATCCATTTTGTGGTGCTTCCATGATGTTGTGCTACACCGCATGCAGATGTTGAGTGTCTGAATTCTCTTGACTGTGACATGCAAGCTAACGTGAGAAAGGTAGAGCACTTGTGTTGTCATGTGTGCTTGTTGTGTAAGATTCCTCCAACGTGTGAGTGATGGGATCGTGTAGTTCGAGTGGAGGAAATGAAATCTGGGTGTTTAGTTGATGTTCTATCTAAAGCAGAGAGTGATGAGGAGCCTTGAGCGTTTCAACAATTTCTTGACCGGAAGTGAAACCAACCTCAGGACAGCGAGGGCCTGACATAACCATCAACTCAAGCTGAAGTGCCTCAACTATCTAGGGGGTTTCGACTTTGTTGATAAATAGATCATAGTAGAAAGTGTCTTGGAAAAATTAACAATGATTGAATCAACATCGTGATCGAATGAGGAAGTGAATAGATCATGAAAACCAAGATCAAAAAATTCAAGATGCTTGTCGGCATCCTCATGATTTGATGAAACAAGAAGAGGGATAGATGAGAAGAAAAGATGTTCACTCTCTGTGTTTTCAAGAAATATAAATGATAGATTGGATGGATGTTCTGAAGAAGATGTGTCCTCTTTGCACTGTAATGACAAACTGACATCCAACGTGCCTTGTGAATGATCAGAAGTAGAAGCATCCACAAATGAGTTTTCACAGGGAAAATTAGCAGTGGCAGAATCACAAGGGATGTCAGGATGAAGTAGATGAGGCATATAACACCAACTCCAGTGACAACTTGATCCTCGTTCACAACAAGTGAGGAGTTTGGAATGGGATAACACAAGACAATACAATCTGGAGGATCAATAGAACATGATGATGGAGGTCGAGGGAACGAGCCCATATGACAACCAATAGGCTTGCAAGAAAAATCTGCGCAAATCTCAAGAGCAGGTGGGGTGGTAGGATGTGACAATTCAACAAAGGTGTGTGCATGATCTACCACATCACTGTGCGGTGGTGGAGCAGTTTGATGAGGTGAAGGCAGACAGTAACTTGTGACAGCAACTATGTCTGTCTGTGATTGCACAACTCCATCATCGAAGTGTGTTTAGCGGGGTTCTGATACATGAAGAAGATACTCGAATCTTCCATCAATTCCCAATCAATATCATCTTTCGGGAATCGGTATGCAAGATTATAAAAGCGTGTGTGAAACTATTCAATGGATTCATCGGGTGCCTTTTGCAATTCCATAATTTCTTTGTTGAGTTCATTATAGTAAAAATGATTGAAAGCACGGTCTATCTCTATGACCAGATGAGGAAGAGAATGAATAGGTTTTTCAGGCAGTGTGGCACACCACTGCATTGGGTGCCCTCGAAGCGTGTATATGAACAACACACATCTCATGTATTCTTCAAAGAATCCATGTCTTTCGCATGATCCTACAACGTCGACTGCATGCCTAACCAAGGTTACATCGCCTCCACCATCAAATGTTTTATGAGACAAGTTATCTGAGATCATTTTCGGGATGATGAAATCGTTTCCATAAGACATACATTCTGGAAGAGCAGCTCGGTAGTCAGTCATGATAGATATGTAGAGATTCAAAAAAAATATGAGGATTCAGCTTGTCATCTAGCCCTCCTTCTAGTGCCAAAATGTTGACAGTGTTGGACTCACCAACATGTAAGGGGATCTACCGGGTAAGAAGTCCCAATTAGACCTCAGATTGTTTGGTGTAGCATTCCCAGCAGTGGGTCGTAAAGAAATTCCTTGACCATATGTCACATTGACACAAGTAAGATAGCTCTGTCAGTAGCAAGGGTGTGACTGATGTAGTGAGTCAAGGAAGGTGTATGATAGGTTCTAGCACATGGGGGTTGAGATGAGTGCACCCCTTGGCAACCTATAAAAATACTCAGTTGGGAAGGGAACACATGAGTGAGGATGCATCACAAGCTGGAAAGCAGGTCAACCAAAAATCCAAAGTGATGGTTAAACCAAGAGTACATTTACAACAAGATTCATATAATTGCATACAAAACAGTCCATACACAACTATGTAAGTTAAACTGTTATGCTCTTAACCTGCAAGACGATACCAGAATACCAAATATGCGAAGAAATATACCCAAAACATAGAACAATGAAAAATAACATGTATTTTATTATTCAGAAAGCAATGTTCACTTGCCTCTTCAAGGGGGAAACCTCCAATAGAGCAGAGGTCAATTACAAAATAAGACACGATGCTCCTCGAGGGGAGTCTCTATCCTTTATATAGGTTTCATACATGCAATACCATGGGGCAATACCGTGGTTCTTATTAATACCATCTATCTAATACCATGGCCCATTTGCGACTAATTGTGGTCCTTTCATTAAATGGAGGTTAACCACCTACAATTATTAATATGGGCTTTATTGACTCTTAACTATAACTATGACTTGATCCTATGACATAAATAAGGGGGTTAGGGTGGGACCCTAATATGCCCTCCCCCATAAGAATAGACTTGTCCTCAAGGCTGAAGCTGTGGAAACTGTTGAAGAATAGTGGCTGGTTCCCAGGTTGCATCTTTCGGAGAGGTGTCTTTCCACTTGACGAGGACTTCCTTGATCATGCGGCCATGCAGGTGCCTTTCTCGTGTATCAAGAACCTGTTCAGGTTGGAGCCAGATTGACCCTTCTTCATCTAGTTCAGGTAGATTGGTTTGAATTCTGCAGTTGTTCCCGATCACTTTCTTGAGGCATGAGACATGGAAAACTGGATGGATTTTTGTAGTGGGTGGAAAAGCTAGCTTGTAGGCAACTTCTCCAATGTGTTGAAGCACTTGATAGGGTCCATAGAATTTTGGAGATAGTTTCTGACAACCCTTGTCTTTGAGTGATGTTTTCTTATATGGTTGAAGCCTCAAAAATACCTAATCCCTTTCTTGAAATTGGCGTTCTAAGCAATGTTGATCTACCTTTTGCTTCATGCGGTTTTGAGCTTAATGAAGATTCTCTCTAAGGTGAGCCAACATGGTTGTGTAGTTTTGTAGGAGTTGATCAACTGCTTGGACCTTCAAGCATTCCTCGATATAAGAAGTAGGGGAAGGAGGGAGTTGACCATAAACTGCTTCATATGGAGTCATTTTGGTGTTGGCATGATAATTGGTGTTATATCACCATTTAGCTAGAGGTAACCATTGTACCTAAAGATGTCGCTTTTTTGAAGTGAAACACCTAAGGTATGTTTCCATGCATTTGTTGTCTACTTCAATTTGACCATTAATTTATGGATGATAGGAAGTACTGAGTTGTAGTTGGGTACCTTGTAGCTGGAAGATTTCCTACCAAAAGTTACTAGTGAAGACTAGGTCACGATCAGACAAAATGGAAGTGGGCATGCCATGCAATTTGAAGATCTGATCCATGAAAGCTTGAGCGACCAAAGTCGATGTAAAAGGGTGGGGTAGGGCACAAAAATGAGCATACGTAGAAAGTTTGTCCACAACCACCATGATGACTGACTTGTTTCTTAACTTTGGAAGACCCGTAATGAAATCCATAGAAACCTCCGTCCATATTGAGGTCGGGATGGGAAATGGCTGTAATGTGCCTGGGGATTTGATTGTTTCTCCTTTGTGGCACTAACAGACGTCGCATTCAGCTACAAAAGTAAGAATTTCCTTTTTCATGCCTATCCAAAAAAATGATTTTCGAGTGCGAGCATACATCTTCTGAAAGCCTTAATGTCATGCAGTAGGAGATGAGTGCAACTCCACCAAAATGCGCCTTTTGAGGGTGGATGTTGGTGATATTACGACTGTCCTTGTATCAAAGAATCTCATCCTGCCACGAGTAGCCCGCTGTGGAATTTGGATCCACCTACAATTGATTAATGAGTTGGGAGAGCCAGGGATGTGAAAACCATTCCTTGCAGGCCTCTTCAATCAATATGGAATGGGAAGGGAAATTGCAAGTAGGGTACTTGCCTCCTCAAATTGGCAGGATAATGCATCTGCTACAATATTTTCATGCCCTTTCTTGTAAATTATCTCATAATCATATCCCAACATTTTGGAAAGCCATTTATTTTGTTGTGGTGAGGATAGGCATTGCTCCAAAACATATTTAAGGCTTTGATGGTCAGTGCGGATTTGGAAACATCGCCCCAATAAGTATGGTTGCTAGGTATCTATTGCATGTAAGATGGCCATCATCTCCTTCTCATAGGTAGATTGTCCCAGATTCTTCCCACTTAGTTGTTGGATCGTGAAGGCCAAGGGTCAACCTTCCTGCATTAAGACTGCCCTAATACCTATACCCGAAGCATCACATTCAATCACAAAAGATTTGGTGAAGTCAAGTAGTGCTAAGACTGGAGTGGAACACATGGCATGTTTGAGAGATGTAAAGGCCTGTTGTGCTTCATCATTCTAGAGGAATGAATTTTTCTTAAGGAGTTGAGTGAGGGGCCTAGCAATGTGACCATAATTGTGGACAAATTTGCGATAATAGTCTGTGAGACCCAAAAATCCTCTCAGGCTCTTCAATGTCTTAGGTTGAGGCCAATCCTGCATTGCTTGGATCTTTTCGGGGTCCGCCCTGACACCTTCACACCCCACAATGTGGCCCAAATACTCAACTTCTTCCATAACAAAAGAACACTTGGACATATTGACAAATAATTTATGCTTGCTAAGCAGTTGCAAGAGAAGATCTACATGTTGAAGATGTGCGGCCCAAGTGCGACTGTAGATGAGGATGTCATCAAAGAAAACACGGACAAATTTTCTAAGATATGGTTTGAGCATGTGGTTCATAAGGCTCTGAAAAGTGGATGGGGCATTAGAAAGACTCAATGGCATGACCAGGAACTCATAATGGCCTTCATGAGTTCGAAAAGCAGTCTTTGGATGTTTACTTCTTTCATGCAGATTTGGTGGTAGCCTGAGCAAAGGTCAAGCTTAGTAAAGAATTGAGCCCCATTTAGTTCATCCAACAAATCATCAACAACCGTGATGGGAAATTTATCTTTTACTGTCAACTTATTAAGGGCCCTGAAGTCTGGACACATACGCCATTCCCCATCTTTCTTGAGCACCATGACCACTGGTGATGAATAAGGACTAATTCTGGGACGAATGACGCCTACTTCCAATAGTTCCTTGATTATTTTTTCTATTTCATTCTTTTGGGAAAACATAAATCTATATTGGTGCACATTTGGTGGTTGGGCCCCTGGGACCAAATTAATTCTATGATCATGTTCCCCTCTTGAGGGTGGAAGCTCATGAGGTTTGTCATAGACTGGCAGATGGTTGTTTAAGATATGTTGCATCTTAGGATGAATATGAACAGGGTTGGGTTTGCAAGCCTGGATGGCATTAAATTGAGCTATAACTCCATGGTGGCCCTTTTTTAACAAATTTTCCATCTGATGTGAGCTTATGATTGAAGGAGCTCCCGCTTGGAGTCCGTGGAGGGTATATGTGTGGTTGTTCTACTTAAATCTCATTTATAACTCCTAGAAATCAATTGTGATTGGGCCAAGTGTGCAAAGCCATTCAGCACCGAGGACAATGTCGCACCCTCCCATGTGTATGGTAAACATGTGGGTCTTTAATTGATAATCCCCCATTTGAAGTTTGACATTTTCACAGCGGCCTTCACATTTCATTGTTTGCCCATCAGCAATTTGGACCTGGAAGTTAGAAACTGCTCGGACAAACCAATGCACTACTTCCGTGACTCTTTGATGGATAAAATTATGTGTACTTCCACTATCAATCAAGACTACTACTGGTCGATGCTTAGTAAAACCTCTGATTTTGAGGGTTTGAGGCGAAGAAATCCCTGCCAAAGCATGCAACAAGATAACTGGTTCTTCAGGTAAATTGTCCTACTAGTTGTCCTCTTCTTCCTCCTATGGTTGCTCAAGTTGTGGGGCTTCCTCTGATGCACTATGATCAATAGCATCAATTTGAAAAAATTTGGGCTCCTTGCATTTATGCCCAGGGGAGTATTTCTCATCACAGTAGTAACATAATCCTTGCTTTCTTCTTTCCACCATTTCTGTTGGTGACACCTTTTGAACCTTGAGTGTCTGGGTAGTGCTTTGAGCTTGTGGGGGGCGACCCTTAGTGATGAAATTTGGGCGATTGGACTAGGCTGCCAACACACGTTTGACTTCATGAGTTATCTTGCAAGCATGCAGCCATGAGCTAAGATGGTGCAATCAGACGTGGGCTTGTATGGCTTCTTTGAGACCACTAACAAAACATTCCATGTATAAATCATCTTGTAGACCTCCAGTGCGGAAAGCTAAGGCTTCAAAGGCTGCAATATATTCATTCACTATTCCTGTCTAGCTGAGCTTAGTGAGATGGCCCAAAAGGTCAGATTCATGGTCAAAGCGATCCATAAGAGCTTTTTTGAATGTCTCCCACGTCAAGGGCCTCCCATAGCAACGTTGATGCCATTTCCACCATTGCCATCTTTCGTTGTCCAAGTACATGATGCCCACACTAAGCTAAGTCGCATTATCTAGGATGTAATTCATTGTGAAATGTTGCTCCATTTGTGCTATCCATGTGGCCAGGTGAGAGCCATCAAATTTATACATGTCCAACTTGGGTGATTGTGGATGGGATTGTTGGTGGGTGCCAAAGAGGTGAAGAGACTGGCTAGACTCTCCCTCACTATTTTCATTGCCAATATATACCTCCTCGCATGCCTCCACCTTTCCCTTAGAGAGTGTTGCAGTTAATTCCTTCAGCTGCGATAAGATTTCTTTCAAGGATTATTCAAGGCTATCCATCTTCTCATTCACCATAGCTTGAGCTCTAGTTTGTACCATGCACCGAGCTGATTTACTTGAAATTTGGGACCGCACGAATTTTTTGGCACTAACAATTGAATGGTACCACCTTGCTCAACATGTCATCCTAATTCTTATGGGCTAAGTCACCAATAAGCGCCCCGGGGGGTCTCAGACAATTTTTTTTTTTTTTTTTACTCCTAATGGAGTTTTACTCCTTGCTTAGGATTACTACAGTAGTCGAATCTCGGAAATGTCAATGCTGCCAAAATTCCTGTGAAAATCACGCCCAGGTATAGGAACCCACATAAGTACTCAGCTCTGGATGGCAGATCTAATTGATATGAGAGATCTAAATGGCTGATCTGATAGATTTGAACAGCGGAACTGATTGCTGCTGTAGATTTGATGGATCTAATAGATCTGAATGGCTGTTCTAATAATTCGGAATGACGGAACTGATTGTTGCTTTTGCTACAAAACCCCACTTGTGAAATCTGATCTGGCAGAGATTATGCATGATCCAGAGATAGAGAAGGGAACTAAGGTCTCTAGGAGTGTGAGGTGCTACAGATCGCAATATACATAAGGGTCTGACAGTAGTACTCGACCCAATTTTTCAGGGCACTAACCAAGGAGGATCAACCGTACCCTTAGCCATATAACTCAACTACCCTATTGTACGGGCGAGTAATCTCTCCGAGTGCTATTCTCGGTGTACTGTAGCAGCAAGACGGATGACAGTTTATCTATGGCAAGGTTTCAAGAGAGCTAGGGGCTTTCGATATACCCAGAGGGTACTTGGAAGACAATTCATACGCGGTTCTGTCTAATGCGCTACTACTCGAAGGGGTACCCATAGGGGTTACAAGGGAGTCCAACAAGCATGAACACCTCTTGTATTTCCTGCGTGTATGCCTCCCCAAATCCATAGGTTTATGCGCTCAATGACAGATCCCATGGTTTAAAGATGTCGGAACACGTCTCTAGCAAAATTTTTTTTTTGCTAAAAAATGGATATCCACCGGCCCTGGAAAGCTCTCTGATACCACTTTTTATGCTCTTAACCTGCAAGACGATACCAGAATATCAAATATGTGAAGAAATATACCCAGAACATAGAACAATGAGAAACAACAGTAAGTATTTTATTTTTCAGAAAGCAATTTTCACTTGCCTCTTCGAGGGAGTAACCTCCAATAGAGCAGAGCTCAATTACAAAATAAGACATGATGCTCCTCGAGGGGAGTCTCTATCCTTTATATAGGATTCATACATGCAATACCATCGGGAAATACCATGGTTCTTATTAATACCATCTATTTAATACCATGGTCCATTTGCAACTAACTATGGTCCCTTCATTAAATGCGAGTTAACCACTTACAATTATTAATATGGGCTTTATTGGCTCTTTACTTAACTATAACTATGACTCGATCCTATTACATAAATAAGGGGGTTAGGGTGGGACCATAACATAAACAACATGCATTTCTACAACAACCAAAACAGTTTGACTACAATAACAACATATGCATGAAAACACACTGGCTTTTATTATATAAAGAAATGTAAGTTCCAATCATACAATACATCCATGCAAACCCGCTAGCCCTAATAGTGAAATTTTACAGCCACATCTACCTACTCCTCCAAAGAGATGTACTAGCTCTGTGTAGTGGAGAAGCGAAGGCGCGTTACAATACTGTCCAAGCTCTCTCCAAGATAGTCTTATCGGAAGCTTGATTGACAAAAAAGCCTCTATAATTGGTTATGAGGTTCTATTTATAGCAAAGGGTGGGGTGACCCTTGACATTCCCTTTTGTGACAGTTTAACTACCCTCATGACTCTTCACCTACTCTATGGCTATTACATCCAACAATTGACACTTGACATGATGTTACATTATAATGCACATGTACTCATGTGAGACAACATGGCTTGAGAAAGCCATGCAAGACATCACTGACACTTAGTCCATTGTGATGAGACCAAATCTTTGACATGCTTGTGATAGCGAAGGTAGTGAGTTGATGTCAAGCTTGGTCATCCTTGATGGTGTGCATGCACCCCATGGTGACATCTTGCCAAAGGGAACTCTTGCCTCTATTGTAACCGATGCATTGGTTCGACCCTTTCATCCAACTCATCTTTTAACATGCGCATGGTCTTTTGGGTGTGGCTGAACCAGCAACACACTATGCATAGTGTCCGTGCTAATATTCAGGTGTGCGCTGGTAGTCATGTGCATCAACTTGCTGAAGTAAATGTTCAGCACCAGTTGGACTTGCTTCTTGTCTTCATGTTGGTGAGTGTACTGAATGGGTTGGATCGCATGCATGCACACAATGACATGCATGTTTCTGAATCCCTTTCATGCGAATAATAAAATTGCTCACCATGTCTACTCTGTGCCAGCTGTTGGCATAGATCTATAACTTGTACGAGCAAAGTTTCATCCACGGGTGCATGTTGTGCTCACTATTGTTCCTGTTCCTATTGCGACTCATTCATCTATCTCTATGACTTCATGTTCTTCCTTGAGTTGTTGCTTGAGAACATGTAACTCCTTCTTTGTTCTAGTCTCTGTCTTCGTACGATCTTCATGTCGTGTTGTCACCTCATAGCCTGAGCCTCCAAAGTTTCTTTCATCATGAGTGGATCTACTTGAGAATGCAACTTTGTTCCACCTATGTGTTTTCAACAACCTTCCTCTTGCATTCGTTGCATTCACTGCGTTCATTGCATTCAGTTCATTTGGTATGCTGCCTTCAGCTGTTGTTCATGATGCTGATCGTTGTGATGTTGCCCTATCATATCTCTATGTCCTTGTCTATGAACAACTTGGTATCTTCATGAGTAGGCAAGCTCATAGACATTTGATCGACTGCATCTCCAAGTGTGCTCTGAACGGTGTCTTCAACTATACCTTCTTGGAAACTATTGTACTTGCACTCCTGAGAGGAAAATGAATGCCTGCAATGCATGGAGACATGGCAACACTCATGGCAAGAAATCAGTTAATCGAAAACCAAACTGAACTTGAGAAGTGACTTGCAACATACTTGTGTGACTGGTGATGAAGGTTGCGCAATTTCAACCGGGAGGTTAGGAGACTGAATGCTAAGATTGCGAAAGGCACAGTCTCAGTTGCTGGGAGACTGGATTATTGTTGGAATTGCGCAATGCATAGTCTAGTCTAGTTGTCAACTGTCGGAATTTCACAATGCGCAATCTCAGCTGGCAATGGCTACAGGCTTAGTGACTTCATTGCACAATTTTCTGGGCCAGCAGTCACTATCCCTCAGAAATGCGCAAAATAGTGCTAGAGGATAGTTCCTATGAAGAAATTCACACTTCTTGAGAGGAAGACAGAGCCTCCCCTCTCAATATTGTGCAATGTTGTCTTAGTGAGGTACTTGGTGAGGAAAATTCCAAGCCAAGGTTGCCCAGACTCACCGACAGGAAACTGAAAGTGGATGTGAGTGTGAATGGATGGTGATACTGAGTGTAAGCATAAGTGAATGATCATGCATGCATATGGAAAATGACAGATTCAAAAATTGGAATAACATGCATGTGGGTGAGGCGAGTCAGCGAATATGCGACCATTCCTAAAAACAGTTTCATGCTTGCGACATCAGTGAGATAGCAACAAAAACTGAGAGAGTGCTAGGAAAATCTAATATACATGTAAAAGACAACAAGTTCACAAAGAAAACAAGCAAACAATACTCATACAAGCGAAAACACAAAAAGCCATAGAAATTCAACACAAGTCATGGAAGTTTACCCCAAAGCAACTGAGCTGAATGTGCCAACAACTCCGATACGTGATGTGGGATGTTAGAGCTCCAAGGTTTATGTGAGGAATGAGAATTGTAGTGATCAGTTGATGAGTTTTGATAACATTGAGTTTGTGACACGCATGCCACAAATCTAGGGAAAGCGACACTTGGTGGGAGGTTTCTAAAATGATCCTTGCATGTAACCTCCAACTATTAAACATAGATCCCTTAAATAAGGGATTCCTTTGCATGCTTCTTTGGGAGAAGTAGTCCATGCATGCAAGTCAATTTTTCTCGGTCCCGGAGGGAACCGGTTAACTCAGTTGCACATGCAAGAGACTGCTGGGAGAAAATGTGCATTTCTGGTTGGGATGCTAGGTTGGCTGCCTAGGAGATTTGCACAATTTCTGAGCAGAGCAGTTGACTGCTGCCCAGATTTGCACAAATTTTGGGCTAAGCAGCCCTGCTGGGGAAAATTGTGTAATTTTCTCTGTGAGGGTTGACTAGAAGAATTGCGTAATTCTAGATCCCAGCAAGCTACCAGACAGGATTTTGAAATTTCATGAGGGAAGGCTGGTTTCCCTCCATAATTGAGCAATTTCTTGGGGGAGATGCTCAGTTTGCAGTTGGACCAAGTCCAGGTGATCATCGTGTGAGGAGAGTGCATCGCGTTGTGATTGACAGGCTACCATTGTGCAAGAAAAAAATTGAAGCTTGTGAACTTGAAAAAGCAAGGCAAGGTGCTATGAAAATTTGGAAGGGAGGCTCCAAAATGAAGCTAAGGTAGAATTTTGGAGGGTGGTTGTAGTTGCTACAACACCTAGCGACACACAAGTAGAACTCCAACTCTCTGAACGGACCTTGTTCATGAAAAGAAAGTCTAACACCTTCAGAAGTATTGTTCAATTCTCAGCTCCTCTTGGTTTCACAATAGCTTGATTGAAATATGTAGCATCTGCCAAACTCTTCGTCAATTGACACACATTCCAAGCCAAGTCAACACAGTTGTTTCGATTAGGGTTGAGGGGTATATTGATGCACAAGCAGTATAGTTGTCAGAGTCTTAGTTTCATCTTTGGTGTTGCTCTGCTACCAGTAGGCTGGGATAGTACCCCGGCGGAGTCACATAGGAACACAAGCATGGCTCTGTTGCCAGTGAGCCTAGTTAGTACCCCAGTAGAGTTACTTGCATCACCTCTCTACGCAGGAAGCATTTCTCTTCTTTCGCCTTATTCATTTTTCATTTTTTTCAATTTTTATTTTTTTTATTTTTTCAACTGTGCATAGCACTTATTCATTTCAGAGGTGGAATAGGGATCTCGACATATTGAGAGGAGAAGAGGTTGTTCTAGCAGAGAAGTAGTTTATTATATCTCTAACGTGCCTGTTTAGGTTTTCTCCCTTACCTTACACTACTTGATTGAGCTGACAAGGGTTAACCCAAAAACAACTGATTAGAGAAGGTGACACTAGTTAGCATGCAAGCATCATGCTTTCACCAAGGTTCATTTCGAATAGTACATATTTTCCTTTGACGTATCATGGACCAAAACTAGCAAGTTCTTCATATAGAGGCAAGATGGCAGATAACCAAGTAGTGATAGCTATACAAACCCTCTATTACTTTACCCAGCTCATTTCAAGAGTCATACATGGTTTCATGTGAAACTAACCTACGACAAAACAAGAAAACTAACAAACAGTGGGAGCCAACCAAATCTCCAATCCAAATAACCATCAAGAATACATAGGAAAAATTAGATAAAAGCATGCATATCTAACAAGCAGTGGGAGCCAACCATTAGTATGAGAGTTTCAAATGAAACAACGAGAGTCAAAACTAAAATATACCAAAGAACAATTGCCTCTAAGAAAAGCTACCATGCACGAAGAGAAATTCAAGCTCATCCTTGCCCATTTCATTCTCACCTGACAAGAGTGAAGTCGTAATACATGAACAGAGCTAAGAGCCAAATTTATAAAGTTGGGGGAGGCTAGGGTAGGGAGACCTCGCCCTTCCCCTAAGGAGAAATTAGAAAATTTTGTGAGCCAGTGCGGAACACTCTCAAGAATCATTGAACCTGGATAGAAAAATCTAAACTCTATGCATTGTGAATGAAGAAATATTA
Source organism: Pinus taeda (assembly GCA_000404065.3). Classification (NCBI taxonomy): domain Eukaryota; kingdom Viridiplantae; phylum Streptophyta; class Pinopsida; order Pinales; family Pinaceae; genus Pinus; species Pinus taeda. The sequence goes on from APFE031531654.1 coordinate 27,151, forward strand.
AATAACATGAAATCCCAGTAGTTAATATGGTGTAACCATCTTCTAGAACCATAATTTTTCTACCACTGCCAATAGAATAATTTCTCTTTCTTATAAAAACAATCTACCTAGGTTCATAAACCAAACACTGGAAAAAAACGCACACAAAAATATACAAACTTTTCCTAGAATATTGTTGAAAATGTTAATATTGACATACTTGGTAATCTAAATTTTTGTCCTCGTTTGTTCTTTGTTTGTTGTAGGTCTCATTTTGATTTTGATCCTCAAATCTAGAACCAACAATATCACCAACAAATAACTAATCAAATAATTTGATATATAAAATACTCAACAAATTCTATGTAATATCCCCAATTAATAATTTTGCTAAGAGAATTATCAATTTTGTAACTTTTGGCAGTTAATAAAATTTTGCGTATAAACTTAGGAAAAGTGGGTGAAAAAGGAAAATTTATAAAGGTGCCACCCCCAAACATTAGAAAAGCCAAGAAATTCGATGGGAAGTGGAGAGTGGAGGCCACTCCAAGGGAATAAATACCCCTTGGAGGAATTTAAATTAGGTGATAGAGGGAATTTTATGGGTGGATCCCACAAGGAGCATGAGGGATGTCTAGTTATAAATTTAAGGTGAGGCTCTCATTTTAGGGGCTTTTGACATTTTATTATCCATCATTACTCTAGTTTTTCAACTAAGTTACAAGTGTTGCTTAGCACAAGAGCTTCTTGAGGAGTGAAGCTCAACCTTCTCTTCGATGGACCTTTAGTGCCACCCTAAGAAGGATTTATATCTTATTTGGAGGTTGGGAGAGAAGAATCACATAGCACTATGCCATTCTGGTTTAACTGTGATGTAGAGGGAGAGACCACACAATCATTGGGAGAAGTGGTGCTAGAAGTTGGGGTGTTATTGCTGTGGGGCTGTTCTTGATCATATTCTAGCTAAAGGAGGGAGATTTTGGGAGGCAAAAGGGACTCCCTCATTGCTGTACAAATTGTTGAATCTTGCTACTACGTCATCTCTCACAGACCCGCGCAATTCTCTTAGGTGATTGTTGTGTGCAGTGTCTGTTGGAGGATCTAGGGGTTGAGATGTTAGGATTTCATTTGGAGGGACATTATGGGTAGATTGCTAGCATTTTGGAGCAACAATTCATCATTTTCTACTACAGGTGAAGCGTTTTGGTATTTAAGGAGGGCTGAGCTATTTGGAGTTGAATTTGGAGGGTCAAAAACAAAGAAAACTCTTTCTGGGTTTTTGACAAGGATCACATCCCCAAATTTATAGAATTTTCTAGGCAGTTTTGACAGGCCAAATTAGGGTTCCAAGTTAGAAAGCAATGTAAAAAAATAGGGCCAACGCAGATTTATGGAGGGACAAACTATTGAAGTAGTTGGGCAGTGGGAGATTGATCACCTCGGTCTTGTAGCTTGCCTTGAGCACACCTAGGTGCACTCCTTCCAATTTTATTGTACTCCAACAATTTATTTATAATAAAATTAGTCATTTTGGGTGTTCCAAAGCATTTTTATGTTCATGGGTGTTTGCTAAGATTTATTTTTTTGTTATTTATTTTCATATTTTTGATTATGTCTGTAAAATTTCTGTTAGGAATATTACAATGGTATTAGAGCATGATCTTGGCCAGTTTTGGGGGAGCCAGCAAGATCATGGAGGTTTTGGCCATGCATGCATAGTGACTGGTGAATTTATGGGCACTCCCATGACACAGAAAGGGAAGAGTACACAGGCGATCATGGAGGAGTTGATGAGGCAAAACCAACAATTGAGGAGGAAAAACCAACAGTTCCTAGAGAGGATGCAACAAATGGCAAGGATGTTGAGTCATACCTAGAAAAGTAGCCATGTGAATGCACACACAACCGAGTAGTACAACACTGATACGTATGTCCAATTTGGTTTTCCTACAATGCCTCATTTTCTGGATGAGCTAGAGGAGAAGCAAGGGTTAAGGACGAGATCATCTTGTAGATGTGGGCATTGAGAGGGTGAGACTAGGGGGAATTTCCACTGGTGGAGACTGAGCTTTAGATGTCAAAAGATCAAGGAGGAGGTTGAGAAGGAGGACACACAATATGATGAGGGGCACATAGATATACCTAATGTGACACACGAGTCACCATTTTTGGATAGCTCTTTGATAACACCAATTGACGCCTAGGCAGAGAGAGTGGAGCGTACACCAATAGAGCCAATTGATGATGTGGTGTTCGTCATTGATGAGGTGTCATCCATTGTTGAGGTATCCATTGATGAGGTGTCTAGGACTATGTCCGAATTTTCAGGTGATAACAACCTACAACAGATTAGGGAGGTGCCGTGAGATATATCGACTAGTGAGGTGCTAATGCGCACAAAGGTAACGAGAGCCGTGACAAAGTTCTCAAACAACAACTACCCATAGCAGCATGGAGAGAAAATTGAGGAGCGTGAGCTAGATGAGAATGTTATGTTTGATGAGCTACTTGTGGAGGGAAAACTCAAGACTCCAATTCAACCAATGGTAGAGGAGGATGGGCAGTCATCTTTTGCACCTGCCATTGACGGAGAGCAAGTAGATGGGTAGAAGGCAAATAGAGCTACAGTACTTCCAGTCAAAAGCTGTCTTCATCTTTACGTAGATGGGGCTTGCAACAATATCAAGTTTCCTTTGCATGTTGGAGGGAGAGTTCCTAAGTTACCTAGACAGATTTTATATGTCGATAGGGCCAGTGAGTCAAGGCAACATGAGTTGCGTAGGGAAAAACATTTGCATGATGGATTTGTTACGTACTCGTTGGTTCTTGCATTTGATCCCTCTCATGGGGTTAGGTGGAAACAAATATTGAGTTGGTACTTGGTGGAGTTGGTTAGGTTCTTGCATACATCCATGGTTGAGAGCATACTTCAGCAAGGGATATGGTTTGCTAGAGGGGTTCCAGGGCTAGATCATTGTTGGGATCTAGGTGGGACTCCCCATTAGTTCATGGATTGGGTTGTTCATGGTACTTGTAGGATGGTGGATCTAATGATCGGACTCACCCCCATTTTCATATTCCCATAAGAGTTCTAGAGAGCACCAGTGACAGGATGGGTTGACAGGGGAGCCGACAGATTCTGTGAGTCATCTTGGCATGTTGGTTGTGTGTGGACTCATTGGATGCTTAGTGTACCTTGGCAGGAGGTTGTCAGAGGAGGTGGCATTGGTAGGCCACTTGATAATTCCTTGTATGGAGAGGAGGATTTCCCATGGATATATGGGGCATTATGGTCATCGACGAACAACACCCTAGTGACACCACCATAGGAACAAAGGGAGATTTTCCTGTCAGATCTCTCAGGGATGATTAGGAGGGGAGGTCCACTCATCCGAGAGTATGGATAAGAGAGGGTGGATATGCTGGTACTGGCAGGATGCGGGCTAATACTTACAAAAATAGCTTTAGACCATGGCATCCAAGGGTGTATAGGGCCATGCAATGGTGCACAATGATATGCAGTGGAGCACAAAGATGTGCGATGGCTTATAGTGGTGTGTAGTGTCGCACTAGGTTGTCAGAGGAGCAATTCGCACCATAGTACATTATCTCATAGAGTGATGAACACATCGATACAAGAGGGATACCAGTTGATCCGGGATGATGAAATAACATGTAGCAGGGTTCACTGGTGAATAGAGATGTGCGACTAGGTGTAGTTATATGTCAGGGGACATGAGGATACCTGGTTATATGCAATATTGAGCGGGGCTACACTGCAGACTAAGGGAGTGATAATAGCATAGATATTTATTGACGAGGATGTCAAACATGCCATTGGGATGGACATACCCACATAGGGAGAGTAGATCAGTCACAGGATGATCTGAGAGTATACACACGGGTTCCTGATCATACCCATCATAACTCACACATCTCTCATTCATTGGCATCACAACCAATTGAGGAGAGTTGTGTTGTGCCCTATAGAGGCCTACATTATAGATGGAAGGACCTGGGAGACTTGCGTGAGATGACTCTATGGGATTCAATGCATCAGTGGAACGATACGAATTCCCTGATGGAGGAGCAAGTTCGGTACACGAGTTGACAGCCAGGAGATAAGAGATGAGGTGATCTTCTACAGGGGTGGTATACCATTCATCTCTGGGCTCACACTTGGGGAGTCGATTGCAAGGGAGTTGTATGATGCACTTCTTGTGAGATAGTCTGAAGCATTATAGGAGCCTGAGGGACAGTGGATGGTAGACTTCGTCTACAGGAAGGTATCCAAACTCCAAGTAGTGTGCATGTGTATCATTAGGAATTGGGATAGCGATTTCACTGCATGGTCTCGCAGGAGCATGATAGATTGGTATGCTTGGGGCAGATTAGTGATACTTGGGGTCTACCTATGGTATACATATAGGGGTCAGAGATGAGGATGAGATGGGCTCTAGTAGGTCATAGTAGTACGCAAAGGCAACCCATGAGGTGTGGGAGTTGTGGACCTCTAGTATGGTTATGGGAACTACAGATCCATTTGATGTGGGGGACACTCCATTACTTAGTGAGTATGGTTGGGATAGGTACTGAGCTGGTTCATTATCAGGTTAACACATGGGGGATCACCGAGGTCTTCATCATATGGCGAGCAAGGTGGTTTTTCAGGATTGGGGTCAACCATGGAGTGATAGGCGTGGGAATTGCTAAGTCCCCTTGGCAAGTTGGGCATAACCTTGATTATCACATATATTATGGTTGAGATTTGCAAGATATGAGGCTCTTGTACAAGCATGTTAGATATTTAGTCATGACTAGAGTGTCATAGGGTCTACAAGACAGTTTCTTCCTGCGATGGGATTAGGACCCTGGCATCACAATACTTGACGATTCAACTCCCTTTAGGGGTGAGATGGGTTTGATGGAGAGAGATCATTTTGACCTTCCACTAGATTTTAGTGATTCTTTATTGGCATGGGGGACTTCACCAACATGGAGGGATGACCAATAGCGGGAGTTCAAGGGAAGCTTGTGCATGGAAGAATTTATTTCCACAAGAGTTGGATTGTATCTTCGGTTGCCCACCCTTCGAGCACATGAGATAGATGACTCAATAAAGCATTTGAATGGGGAGAGATACATGGCTTTATATTATTGTGTTTCTTTCTTTACTAATAGTATGCAGAGGGATTTAGGTGCTTATACTAGGTTGGACAATGAGTGGAGAAACATGTGCTTCACGTTGACTAGGACGGCTTGGGGTCCTAGTATCAAGGGACTCCTTCATGACATGATAGTGTTGGGGACAGGGATGATTCAATGGCACATTTGGGACCCTGGTATTGTTTGTCGTAGCCATTTGGGTAAGTTGATAGAGGGGGTGATTGTTTAGGCATTGGTTGAGGACAAGCAATTTTTGGTGGGGAGGACTATAATGTTCCTAATTAATAATTTTTCTAAGGGAATTATCAATTTTGCAATTTTTGGCCATTAATAAATATTTGGCATATAAACTTAGGAAAAGTGGGTGAAAAAGGAAAATTTATAACAATGACACCCCCAAACATTAGAAAAACCAAGAAATTTGATGGGAAGTGGAGAGTGGGGGCCACTCCACGAGAATACACAACTCGAGGAATTCGAATTGGGTGAGAAAGGGAATTTGATGGGTGGAGCACACAAAGAGTATGAGGGATGGCTAGTTATAAATTGGAGATGAGGTTGTCATTTTAAGGGCTTTTTGACATTTGATTGTCCATTGTTACTTGAGTTGTTCAGTTGAGTTACAAGTGTTGCTCAACATAAGAGCTTCCCAAGGAGTGAAGTTCAATATTCCCTTCGGTAGACCTTCAGTGCCACCCTCAATATTGAACTTCAATTTTTTTTTCAAATATATTATTGCAATGTACTAAAATATTGCAACATTGAAAAAATGTAAGAATTATTACTTCAACTTACTTGAATATTTTTTCAATAACTTTTGTAAAGCCACTATAAACAATAAATTTTATGTGAAATTTTTTCCATCCAAACAACTTAATTTTGAGATATTTACTTTGAAAAAATTAATTTACAATAAAATAATAGCTATTTGATTACTTAAAAACAACAAATATCTTTGTGAGTCAATTTAGTCCATATTATTATCATTATTTTTTATTCTTGTGAAAGTTAGTCAATATTTTTGGCTTTGATGCGAATGGTTAATACGATAACCTAAATCAAGTTCAGCGAATGACTTATTAGTCTTTTAACTTAGATGCAAATGGGTTAGTCAATATTTTTGACTTTGATGCAAATGGTTAATACAATAACTTAAATCAAGTTCAGCGAATGACTTATTGGTCTTTTAACTTAGATGCAAATGGTTAATATAGTGCTTTGGACCAAGTAAACCTTCCATTCAATTTTAATGAAAATGTTAATTTGAAACAAATTAGTTAACAATAAATTATTTTATGGCTTAACATTTTTATTAATGTTATCTATTATTCAAATAAAGTGGATAGTGAATATCTTTTATTTGAACTTAACCAATATTTTTGACTTAAATATACATGGCTAATACCCCACTCCAGACCAAATAAATATTCCGCACAATAAAATGTGGAATGTCCAAGCCTGTGCAGAATGGCCAAGCCTTTTAAAGATTTTAAGCATATCCACCCATACAAAAATCTAAAACCACCTTTATTACCTAACGACTTTAATTTTAAAGGCACTTTTATTGTTGGGAATTTTCTGGTAAATTCCAAAACAAAATCACTGAACAGAGAGTAATACTTTGTTTTTTCCACAACATCTTTAACACACGGAAGCTTAAAATAGATTGCTTCTTTGCCACAACATCTTTAACACACGAAAGCTTAAAATAGATTGCTGGAGAAGCTTACAGTCTTTCACACACATAAAACTTTATATTCATTGATAAACTGCCTGATACAAACTTCATCCTCTTAACAGAGGGATTCACCAAGAACTTAAAAAGGTTACTCTGTCTCTTTTAGAAATTTTACACTATTGTGTGTAAAAATTTCTTTTACATTTACTGCTATAAATAAAAAAATTACATGGATTTAGTGCTGTAAAAGAAATCCCTTACATATGCTCTGTTGCGAGTTTCATTTTGTTCTTTCAAAGAACAACCACGCTCTGCATACATCATTTCTTTACACTGCTGTGTAATTTTTATTACATATTCACCAACAAAAGAAAACTTACATTACCGTTTTCACTGTTGTGTGAAAGATTTCATCATTCGCACTGATGTGTGCTTCCCTTCTTCTCATTACATTACAAAATTGCAACAACAACAAACTAAAACATAACAATTGCGTTTTTACTATGCCCATACTTCCATAAAGAAAGAAAAAACATTAAAATTTAAAATTTCTACCTACATTATACGAACAGGAGTAAATATCATTAATTATTTTACTATAGTAAATGGCGGTCAAACCCAAAACTTCACGTAATGTTCATATGCAGACCTGAATGCAGCTTTGGATTAATTGGACGGTGGACAGTCTTCACTTCAATTAAATGGTTATCCCTCGCCCAAACGAAACGAACGTTATGTCCCGATGAAAAGTTGATTTGCAAAGGACGACTCAACCACGTGTCGGCTCATGATTGCATCGTTTCCTCCCCGGAGAATACCATTGCCTTAGCAAAGGCGGTCCGATGGAAACAGGTTGTTTTTGGAACAATACACACTACAGTTTGATATTTCAACACTCCCCTTTAATTTCAACTGCTCGGTTATCAGTGATACCCAGACATTTCCTCAAAAACTCAAAGCTTTTCTAACCCAATGGCTTGGTCAGAATGTCTGCAACCTGCTCATTTGGAGCTTCCTCTACTGCCACTAGTCCTTCTCCATGGTCTGACTGCACATATACTTCTTCAACGTGGGGTTCTTCATCCAATTCAACAACCGATTTATCAACTACATGTTTTGGTGAAGGTGCTGGCTCTGCAGCTGGCTCAGGAGCAAGAACCTTGGAAGTTTGTTACGAGATGCCATTAATAAATATGTTAGTTGTCTTTGGCTGTGGAGGTTTGTCCAAGTACCTGAACAAATTGTTTAAAACAAAGTAGCCCTTGTCCTAAGGAGTGATCTCCTCATCCATAACTTCTATCCATTTCCTATCCTTAATTTCTTTTTCGAAATGAATAGGGTCATCAACATGAAAATATAAAGCAAACAAAGAATTCATACCTTCATTTGCTACCTCTTGCTCATAAATATCACTTAAATTTCTGAACTTCTTACCTCTTTCATTTGGTGTACAAGTGCTTGAATAAGCACTTGAATTTCCTCCTTGTGGTGTGCTTGGAGAAGCACTTTCATTTCTCCTCAAGGGTGTCTCTTGCTGTCCTTGTGTTGGCACTTCTATTTGGGGATGTATTTCAACCATCTCCTCATCATCTTCATCATGAGACAAACAGTTTTTAACATTCACTGTTTTCTCTATGCTTCTATCCCAAGCTTCCTCCTTAATGAACTGAACATCTCTGCTCACAAAAAACTTCTTGGTAGATGGGATATACAACCTGTAAGCTTTGGATTCCTCACTGTATCCAATGAAAATACATTTCTCCCCTTTGCTGTCCAACTTCCTCCTTAGCTGATTTGGAATGTGTCCATAAGCCACACATCCAAAAACTTTCATGTGGGTGACTCCTTGCTTTCTCCCACTCCATGCTTCTTCCGACACTCTGTTCATCACTGCTTGTGTAGGGCATCTATTCAAAATGTATGCTGCACAATGTACAGCTTCAGCCCAATAATTATTTGGAAAATGCTTTGCCTTCAACATACTCCTCGCCATATCCATGATTGTCCTATTCTTCCTTTTAGCAACACCATTTTGCTGCGGAGTGTACCTAGTGGTAAACTATTTGTGAATTCCATTTTCTCTACAAAAACGTAGAAATTCCTTGGAGATATACTCACCTCCTCTATCAGTTCTCAGAACTTTGATATGTTACCCACTTTGGTTTTCTACAAGTGCTTTGAAATCTTGAAATTTTTCAAACACTTCAGTTTTGTTCTTTAGAAAATAAACCCAAGTTTTTCTAGTAAAATCATCAATGAATGTTAGAAAATATTGGCTACCTGCTAGTGATGGAGTTTGCATTGGTCCACATACATCTGAGTGAACAATTTCTAAGGGTGCTTTTGCCCTTATGCTTTTCCGTGATGGAAAACTTTCTCTGTGTTGTTTCCCTAAGATACAACCTTCACAAGGTTGTCCAGTTTCTCTATCAATGGTAATCCTCTTACCATTCCTTTTCTACTCAACAAGTTAAGACCTCCAAAGTTGAGATGTCCAAATCTCAAGTGCCACAACCAATTTTCATCCTTTGGTACGCTTTGGAAAGCCTCTTGGGTAACTGCTGCAGTTACTTCTTTGTTTTTCAAATCTGCCTTTATTCTGAGAGGGAACATCCTGTTCCTCGTCATCTTCACTTCAACAATACATCTTTTGCTAGGTGCTCTATCCATGATGGTGCATACATCATTCACAAAGAAAACATTGTACCCATTTTGAACAAGCTGACCAATACTCAAGAAGTTACATTTCATTCCAGGAGCATAATAGACATCTGCTATGGTTTTCTTTTCACCTTTCTTTGTAAATATTTTAACTTCTCATTTTCCCATAACAAAAATTTTACTATCAATCCCAAGTGTGACTTGTGATTTTACATTTTGATCTAATTTAGAAAACAAGGCTATGTTTCCTGTCATATGGTTCTGCAACCAGACTCTAGAAACCATATATCATCACTGTTTTTTTCAACCATGTTACAAGCTAAAAGCACATTATCTTGGCTGATATTTTCTCTAGTGATATTTGCACTAGATCTATTATTCATATCATGCTGCTTCTTCCTACATTCATTGGCATAAATGCCCATATTTTTTACAATAATAACATTAGACATTGGATTTATCATACCTTTTGAAGCGAACAAAGTTCCTTCTAAAGATTAATTACTCCAAAATATTTGGAATATGAAATTATCCATTAAGGATATAAATAATATATTAAATATATGAATAAGAATAAGAATGATTTACAAATGAGAACGAGAGGCTTGCTTATATACCAAGCAAGTGTC